>MU380225.1:135229-169111 GCA_022495085.1 Xylaria sp. FL1042
TTTTTTTTATCTCTGCGTTAAAAAATAACTTTTTTTTTACAAATTTTTATTACAAATAAACTTTTATTTTTTAATACAAAACCCCCCCCCCCCCCCCCCCCCCCCCCACATTTAGGCTCAGCGACCGCTCCTGCTAGGTACATGACATGAGTGGAGCCCGCGCGGGTACCTTAAGGATGGCTATGTTAAATGTCGTAATCTGATTAGTAACTGCAGATAAGGTGCATAAGAGCTAAATACCTAACCTAAGTAGGTTAATATCGTGAGACTACTGACATCGATGCTTCCTTGGCTGGCGCTTCCTTAGATCCAAATAGGTTAAGAATGTCCTAATCATTTTTTTAGAATTGGCACAGATGATCGCAATTTTTACCTTATTGGATGCACTCTATGGTCGATTTGCAGCCCTACTTGAAACAACTGAGTCAGATGAACAGTATCTTGGCTGACAGTCGTCAACGTTCTAGGGTTGCTTCCACCCATTCAATCCAGTCGGCTGGGTCTACGATAGCCTTGATACCCAATTAAGAGGTGTAGATACTCAGCCGTAACCACTCTCGCAGTTGCCGAAGTTGGAGAAGATCGAAGTGACGCTATACCTACGTAGTAGCTAGCTGGCACTTATATGATATTAAGCTGAGGTCATCCTAAAGTTGTATTTGGACTACCGGGATATCCAATACCTTAGTAAGAATTCGCTACCTAGGGTCCAATCCGCGATCGCGCCGGCGTTTAGAATGCAAGCCACCGTTATGCAAGCTACTTGTTCCTCTGGGGTTCAATAGATAATGCACAGAGATGTACGCGTTGCGCAGTGATGCAGCAGTAATCACGTAAGAAGGGCACACCTTCCCTTTGCAATATTACGAGAGGAGCTTCAGCGTACTTAGCACTTAGCACTAAATAACCAATGAAACAGTGCAGTTACAATGCATGCCCTGTTCGTATACTTAGTATATAGCGCAGCAAGCTTCTTTGCCGATTAAAGGATCCGAGCCATGGATCCTTCTGCACTAAGATCCTGCAGCGCCATCCTTCTCCAGTCACCTCCCCGCAGCCTACCGCACCAGGGAATTGTATTAAATTGAATATATAGGGCAGATAAATCTTTTAGAATTTTACTTACCTTATAATCTTCATCGAAGCCCATCTTTTCAAAAGTGAGCCTTCTCTCGTGGTGTCTGGGATCCTGTATACCCTTGTTTCGATGTCCTTAAATACCGTCGCCATGCAGAGGGTGAGCCCCAGGCGAAGTGCCTGTGACCGTTGCAGGAGCCACAAACTCCGTTGCGTAAGGCTTGGCCCAAACCAAAACTCAACATCAGCCACCGGAAACACAGATTCCCTGATGCCGTGCCAACGGTGTCTGAAAGCTGGTACCGAATGTGTTGCCACCGCACACTTGAGTGGAAAGCCTACGGGAGAGAATCACCCAGTTCACCATATTTCAACGGCTCCTGGCCACTCCGCCTCACCGTATCAACAACGGACCCCCGGCACTGATCGGCCGCTCAAAGATTTTTCCATTGATATATCCCCACAATCCAACCCACAGGCGAAGAGGCGGAAGAATAGCGGTCCCAGGCCAGGCAAAGATGCATCACCCCCCTGGGCCCCCACACCGATGGTTACGCCACCGGCTAGCGACAAGGCCAGATCAAGTCACGCGCCATCATTCGACATGGATAAAGTCGGCTTAGAAAGCCGAGAATTTGGCCCCCTATCTAGCCTGTTACATGATAACACGGGGACTTCGACCCACATGTTACATTATCCACCAACAGAGCCGCTTGTATCCTCGAGTTACTTTGGCCCATCGGCGAACGTGATGGTGGGCCAGAACTTGCGCGAACAGCAAATGGACCTGTCCGGTCCCACCACGGACGACTGTTTGCACCGTCTTTCTCAACTCAGCTCGAATCTCTTAATGGACTTTGGTAAAGCCAGCTCCTCGAACATAGGAGATACGATGCCCTTCTTATCGCTTCATGGTGGCACGTCCACCTGGCATCCGGACGGCGCCAACTACCTCAGCAACACAGTCAGTAAGCTGTTCGAGAGCTTACAGGTCTTTTTAGAGACTGTAGAGCGCTTGCGGCCGAGCCCGACTATTTCGTCATCGGCGTCAGAATGTTCATATTCGGATCAGTGGGACGAGTCCGAATTCGTTAGCACAACAGATGATGGTCAGTTATATAACACCATAACAGTAGACCATATGCATGGTCCATCAGACACGCACCATAGTGCGGCTGAGAGCACAAGCTCACATACATCTGACACCTCTAAGCCGTTTGATATGCCGGCTATGTTAACAATACTTACTTGCTATACCTGGCTTTTAAAAGGTTATGAGATGGTCCTCCTGGGGATACAAGAGACACTTGCATCGCATGACCGGTTGCAAGGCCTGAAATCATTACCATCCATATTTCACGGCCCCGGAATAGGGTGTTTATCTCTCGAGGACCATCCAGATATGCAGATTGAGATCGTGATACATATCGGGTCGCAGCTGCTGCATCGCATTGAGGGCGTCCTGGGAATTCATGTCGTGTCAGAAGGGCGAGATATCCAGGATGGCCATGTCGATAGGCGAGAAATTCTCGATACGAACTCAGCAGCGGCCTTGCTTGACATCTGGTTTGCAAAAGGCGGCAACGGAGATAATAACGCTGGAGATCCCTGCGGAGGCAGGAGGGTACATATAAAACAAACTGTAGATAATATCCGGAGACTTCTCAGGGAGTATTGGAGAGACTTCCAGGGGAAATAGATGCTTTGGTGCGATAACGATAAGACCCTACAGATAGTGAATGAATGGATATGGGAGTAATGTATACAGTAGCCTGTGTCCGAGCCTTTATCACCTCCATAGATAGGCACCTGTGCTGCTGTCGGAAATTAGTGAGTCCTCAAAGCAGCAGTTTTTGCGTAGGGTCGGTTTTCCGATTCGGACCCCTTTCGATCTCTTTTGAATCACGTGACTCTAGTCGGAACCGAAAGCCACTGACGATCGACCGGCCCTAGCGGCCCGTTCGGTACTTACCCTGGCACAACCCCGGCGGAATATTGGAACCCTGCAGCCCTGCAGGCGCTGGAAAAGCACGCTAGTATGGTTAGTGCAGGATTACACGGGATCGACGCCACGCACAGTGCCAAGACCAGCACTGCCCATGCCTAGCCCACGCTTCGGGCTCGGAGTGGGGCAAGGTACAGGCGCCTTTTCGGCCAATCGGAGTTAGGGCCAAGGTCGTTTCCCCAAGAGATACTGCTACGACGTCGACTCCTAGCTCAGGGGAAGGTTTTATTTAAACTTGCAATATACAGTCGTTGTGTTTACACCGCTTTCCGCTCTCGCTCCTCTCTCCGTCCCTTTTCGTCTTTTTTTATTTTCTTTTTTTTTGTCCTTTTGTATTGCGGACCTGCCCCTGGCCTAGAATGCAATTTCTACGTGATTTGTTCGGGGTGGGGCAGCAATGTCCTCCAATAGTAGCGACTGATGAAGTATACCCGCTATATTTCCTCGACAACCTGGCTGCAGGACGTGACAGCGTGTTAAGCGAGACGCTCAGATACAATCATGTGCTAGATGCCAGTAAACTCCATAATGGATTAACCACACTGATTCAACATGGCGACTGGAGGAAGATTGGTGGTCGACTTCGACTTCGGGTGCGTATTATGCCTCTTCCGTGGGTGTGGCTATTCAGGGATGCTGATTCGTCTCATATCGCAAGCCCGATGGCTCTCTGGAGATCCACGTACCAAAAGAGTTCACAAAAGAACGTCCTGCAGTCCAATTCACCTCACAAGCCTTCGATATCTCCATTGAAGACCACAAGATTGGGAGTCAGTTGCCCAAGCTGACGGGTAAGCCCAGCTTACACCCAGGGCCAAGGTCTTTCGACCATTTCAACCCCATTCCGGATATGCCCGACAAACTCAAAGACTATATCTACAGCGACCGTCCTATTCTCAGACTGCACGTTACCACTTTCACCAACTCGACCCTTGTTACTGTTATCTGGCCACATGCCGTGGCCGGCGGCCTCGGCATAAAGGAGATTATTGCAGCCTGGTCTAAGGCGCTCCATGGCAACGAGTATATACCAGCATTATTGGGCGCTCGCAACGACGTCCTAGAGGGCGTCGGAACTGATAAAGACAACCCCGTGCCATACCATCTTAGCTCGAGCATAATCAAAGGTTGGGGTGTTGTCAAGCTTATGGTCGGATTGTTATGGGGTGTATTTAAGCATCCACAAGTTGAGTCACGCGCTATATGTCTACCTCGGCAATTCTTAGTACAACTGAGGGAAGCCTGCCTGAAGGAGCTCCAAGCCGTTCATAAAGGGGACGACGCGCCATTCCTTAGTGAGGGTGACGTCTTGGAGGCCTGGGGTACGAGATTCGTATCTCAAGCACGCGGTGGAGAACATCCGGCCTTGATCATCACCTCTCTTGATATTCAGAGTCGACTTAAGGCTCCCTGGCGTAGCGATGGAGTATATGTACAGAACACTGCTGGCTGCGTATATACTACCATTCAGCCAGAAGTCCTATTCAGGAGACCGCTCGGGGAGCTGGCGCACGTAATACGCCAGAGCATTCATCAAGCAGCTACGGATGAGCAGATCCGCGCCCAGCTACGCATCTTTAGGACGCTCGGGCACACGAAGAGCATACCACTCTTCGGAGACCCGAATGGCAATCTGATGAGCTTCTCCAACTGGACCAAGTTTGGCATATTTAATGTTGCCGACTTCAGCCCAGCCATCGCTCCCTCTTCGCCAACTGTGTCTAGTAGCGCGCCTGTTGGGAAACCGACCTACATGCACTGCCAAGCTTTGGGTGAAAACAAATTCCTCAGGAATTGTTTCAATATCACCGGAAAAGACTGGGATGGTAATTACTGGTTCACTGCGTTTCTTTATCCCGAGGACTGGGCAAAGCTGGAAGAATACATAGAGCAGACCTCTCAGCGTATTAGTGAGACTAAGATATAATTTTGTTAATGTTAACATAGAGAACATAGAGGGTATTATCCAAAAGAGCTGTCTAGCGAAATACCAATAGAGCTGTCAGGAGTCCATCCCAACTTACCAAGTAGCCCTCCGCTAGTACAATCCTAGTATAGCGTGATTAGAGCCGTCTGATTAACTACTTAATGTACTCCGTAAGACTGGCATTTTCAGAGACAGGGTTTAGTAATAAGCTTACTTACCTAGCCTGTCAGGTGCCCCATATTAAATTTTGCTGCACTAGGTAAATCATTGAACGACAGTTGGTAAAAGTTCCAAAAGTTCCAACGACTAAATTGCTTTGAACGCCTGGATGAACGTTAATCAACGTTTAAACTACTTATGCACCTATATATTGGCCCTAAATTAACAAAAGATTAACTGTTGTCTCTACGGAGATACGTCCTATTGTGGTGCACCCCAACTGAGTATAATACAAGATCGCCAAAATTGGCTTCATCCATCTCTACAACCATATTTAGTGTTAGAATTAGGCTACTGAGGTCGTAGAAAGCTAAATAGGAGCAGTAAACACGGGTGATTGACAGGTCAGAGACGAACTGAAAACAAAATAAATGGTTCTATTGATTCGTGCCCGCCCTCCCTCCTTTCCTCGGGGAGGGAATGAATGACTACCTAGAAAACAAATATTTTAAAAAAATTTACCCAATGGGGGAACAGAGACCTATCTACTTCCAAATAGAACCGGTGCTTCTGGCTAATTATTACATTGTGCTAATACAAATATATTGTGCTCTTTAGTCTGTACCTAGTCGCTCTACAATAGGCTCTTGAGATTGAGCAGTAGTGTTGCGAGCACTCTTTGGACGATCCTCTAGTCCAATGTCCCCCGTCGCCTCCTTCTCTTTCCGCAGTTCCAAGTTCTTCTCAAAAGCGATGACAAGGAATCCGATGCCCGCAAAGACAATTCCAATTTGCCAGACTCGCATCAGACTACGCTCGTAAATGCTGATAATCACATTTCGAACGTTTTCGGGGAAAGAATTGACAAAAGCGCTCGACGCAGCTTCATAGGCACCTCCATGTGATAGGGCCGCTACCGCGCTCTCGTCAGTTACTTCCCCAAGAAGCTGATCAAATCGGTTATTGAATATAGCCGCCGGGATACTGACTCCCCAGATGGTACCTATGCTTCTGATAAATGCAAAAGTACCCGTGCTGGCGGCGTTCAAACTTTCGGGCAAGGCAGCTTGGACGGCAGTTAAGAGGTTGGGGGTAACGACACCGATACCGAAAGCGAAAATGATCTCTAGTACTACCAAGACTGCAAGACCCGTGTTCCTGTCGAAAATCGTGAATGTGCCAATACCAATGGTCATGATAGCGAAACCGATAAAATGGATAATCTTGTAACGCCCTAGTTTCGTCGTTATTCCGCCTCCCACAAAGGCTGCAAGTGCATAGACGATGGAGAATGGTAAAAGCAGGACACCGGATCGTGTGGCAGAGACTAGTTGGGTCGACTGGAAATAGAGCGGGAGGAAATAGAGCGCCCAAAAGGAGACGATGGTTTGTAGGAATGTCGCAACATATGCAGCTGTGGATGTTCTATTCTTGAACAGAGACATTGGCATGACGGGGTCGCGGCACAGGGGCGAAGCTTCGAAAAAGAGGAACGCAGCGTGGCCCAAGAGGCCAAGGATGAGGGCAACGAGGATGCCTGGATTTGTCCAATCGTATCGCGTGCCTCCGTATGTGAGGGCATACAAAACCGAGGATACCGATGCGGCAAGTAGCAGGTTACCGACGTAATCAATCCTCTTGATCCTATCGAGCGCACTGCCCTTTCCGGTGTGTGGTATGTTCAGAACCAAGAACAAAAGAATGGTGGAAGCACCACCAAATGGTACATTGATGTAGAACGCCCATCTCCACGAAACTCGATCGACGAGAATACCACCTAGGAACGGCCCGATGACAGACCCCAGGATGATGAAGAGGAAAAGCACACCGAAGAACTGCCCACGCTCCCGCAGAGGCAACAGGTCACAGAGAATCAATTCGACGAGCGCTGCACGCGACAGCCGAGGTTAGTGTTCAAATCGGACGATCAACGATAGGGGGAATGAGGCACCACTCACTATTGATGCCAGCGGCACCCAAACCTTGAACGGTTCGGCCGCCGATGAGGATATCGGTAGTTGTGGCGCTACCGCAGACGGCGCTGCCAGCGGTAAATATGGCGACGGCGCCGATGGTAAGCCATCGCCGACCCCACAGATCAGCTAGCTGGCCGTAAATTGGTTGCACGGCAGCACTGAAGACGATGAACGGTTAGACAAGACGGGTGGTGACACGACGGGTGGTGACACGACGGGTGGTGACACGACAGACGATGAGCAAAGACAAGCGCGCGTATATAACACACGTACCTGGTCAGATAGTAAACGTTGACTACCCAGATATAGTTCTGGGATGAGTCGAGAGCGCGCGCAATGGACGGGAGCGCTGTGGATACGATCGAACCCTCCAAGGCACTTACAAAAGCCGTAATAACCAGACAGACGAATGTAAGCCAGAATCGCGGCCCTTTAGGCGTAGGTGCCGCCTTTTCCTCGGAAGGGGAATGGGGGTTCGCATTATCATCATCGTGGATAGAGTCTGCTGTATCATTCACAGAGTCTCTCGTTGGAGGGACCGACTCTGTCGTTGGTTGGTCCATCTTGATTCCATGTAGTTCTAGATATGAATTAGGTAGGGATTAAGGTTAAGGCGACGGGGGCGGGAGGAGGATGTAAAATACTAAAATAAAATGCTTGGGCTTGTTAGGTAAGTAAGTACCTAAGGAATAAGGAATAGGGGGACAAGTTGATTTTTAGGCAGCTAGATACATTAAGGACACGCCCAGACTTGGAAGTATATAGCGGCAAGGGGGGTGGTATTGGAGGGCTTATGCGCTGTTGGCTGCAGTGCCCTTTTAGTGGATGCACCGCCACCTGGGTGCAGTATCCGTATACGTGCTGTACGTGGTAGCCCCGTACCGTTAGGTACTTAGGTGGCAGCTATCTGCCTCAGCGCGCGATGACAGCATGCTCAGCAGTATGGCACCCGAGACGGAACGGCAATGGGACATGAGCGGATCTAATACACCCACACTAAGCGATCGACATCGGGGTGGGTGGCTTTAAAAATTCTCCGCGCTTCATTCCACGTAGTGTTAGTCTACTTACTTAGTACGTTCGGACACGCTAACATAGTGTATATGTACAGTGCACTGCAGTGGTAATGGAAGCCTCCAGGGGATTGATGAAGATATTACTCAGTGATAATGCAAGGAACAGAGTGAAACAACACCTCGGCGGCTCTGTTACAAAACTCGACCGCATTTTTAGACGATATTACTTGTAAGTTACCAAGGTAGACACAGTACACTAGATTGGAGTGCAATTGCATTATGGCTATTTCAACTGATTCGGTCTTCGGGGGTGCACCTCTAGCCAATCGGAACGCCTCACATTTCTTAGTGATACGACCAGACGATCCGGATAAGAGAAGCGCTCTATGCAGCATTATGCGACTTCTAACCTTCTATGCGTACGGAGTTGACCTCAGATCCCTATCCGCTTGAGCCTCTCCGCGAGCCTGTTTAGGCATCACTCGTAGATCAACGACCCTGAGTATCCGTTCGGTGACAAGGGATAACTTGGTGCCTGACTAAGGAACCAATATTTTACACTTTTTAGCGATAACAGTAAGATTAGTAGTATCTTAGACGCTACAGGGGGTGGAAACATGAATAGTTCCATCTCAGTCTTCAGTTCGGTCCCAAGGAAAAGCAACAATCGAAGCCTTGTAGCGTCACATTCACCGCAAATAATTTTGTAGCCTGACGATCTTCGTTCGATAGAACAATTACGCGCGTACTCTGCGTGCCAGGATGCGTAATTACCATTCTCAGAGGCTGGCCAAGCCTCAGTATCAAGGGCCACAAGGCTAGGCACCACGCCGTCACCATGTTTATCGATTGCGTGTGAGGAGAATCAAACAGAAAAGGGAAATAGGTAGAGAGGATATGAATATTTTCGTATTTAAAATGACGATCCGTGTTTTGTTTGTTCAACGGATAACAATCTATTGTTCTGGTGAGATCCTTGATAGGGCAATTCCTGACTAATATGTCCTGATTTACCACCCGACTCGCGTATGTTAATTCGAGGCTAAACTGAAAATAAACGGTTATGTAGCCTCTTTCACGATAAACCACAGCCGTTAGAGTTCGCACGGAGGGTTTGCCAAGGTTTCTGCCTGAGGACGGGTAGGCAACTATTCAATTCAGGCATCACTTTTCAACTTCGCTTTCGCATTCACAAGCCAGTGATCCCCCCCAATTTCTCCACATTGCTAGCTAAGCCACGGTACTTGGGAATGTGTTGCAGCTTACGCTCAAGATTATCACGCCGTAGAAAATGGATAACTACCCACCCCTCGATCCAGAACCACCAACCTTATATTGCGTCATCTGAGCGAGTCTGAAACCCCCGAGTTTAGGTAGCATGGCACGGGAGCAAATCGGTTGGTTATTACCGTCCGGTCAAGTATCTTGTCACCGATAAGAGTACTTCGTGGAGTATGAAGAGCGGGAAATATGGTACAGCACTGACACCGCTACTCTTTCGACCCGCACTACCGAGGCATAACACCATGCTGTGGCTTATGATACCGCTGATTCTCGAACAGTACAAGAAGCTCAATTAGGGACTCCAATAATATACTAATTCCATACAACAAAAATTCCAAGACTATCAAAAAGTCCATTGCATACGGAGTACAAAAACTTATAAAAAACTTCCAAAGTCAACGTATATACTAAGTTACATAGCCGAGCGTGCGATACTACGAATCCATTCTCAGGCAAGGTGAATGACATGCCAAGTCGGAGACATGCTCTTAATCTTACGATACTATTTCACTGCCCCTTTAAACGTAAGTGGCATCATGCATACATATTGTTATGTTGGGATGCCAATCATGACCTTTCTAAATTTGACAATGAGCAAGAACATACTCTACTAGCCAACAATCCTAAAAGCCTTGGCGTAAATCCTTTCCATCACGCATACGCAAGCTTCAGTGGTCGAGTGCAAATAACTAGTGTGAGAAAATGAGTAAATTTGTTGAAATTTCGAGAAAGATATTGGCCAGGCCAAACTTGCCTGTTACTATTTTCAAACTTGGCCTTGAGCTAACTCTATTACACTACTGCGCTAAGGGCTATGATTTATCTATGATAAAAATTAAGGTATCAAAGCGGTCTGGTAGTCGTGTGGAGAGATTAGTATTGCGAAGTACCCAGATCAGATAAATGTTGTAAGGGCGCGAGATGGGCATCCTTAATAGATTGGGGCAGTACTATTGGGGGTTATAGCTCGCTTTGGATGGAAATGGGCAGGCGGGCGCTAATCGGGGATTGCACGGCAGAGGCTGGTAAGTGATATTAGTTTCGATTGAGGAACAATACGTGTCAGATAATGTGGCAATAATGCTGCTAACACCGAAAGGTGATCAGTACTGTTTCTGGAAAAGGGGATACGTAATAGAATGACATTTTAAACCAACATATATAGACCATTAGTCTCTCAGAACCTTCCAAGAGAAAGCACAAATGTAAACACAGACAAAACATCACAATAATTTAGAAAGTATACGACGCTTAAAATGCATCTATGAGATTCATGAATTATGTGTTAGATATATGTACATAGTAGCTGGAAGAAGCTCTTGATTTTGAACCAGTTAGAAGACCTAACATACAATGAAAACTACTCACTTAGGAGATAGGCCGGATCTACACTTCCCAGTACAGTACAATCACGCAATTGAGTACTCCGTAAGCACACTCAGCCACCAAGTGGCTGAGCCGGCTTACTCTAGCCTCACATCATCCATCCACAGCTACCTAAATACTTCAACATACTGATGCTTAAAAAATGGTTATGACAATGGTTACAGGCATAGAGAGAGCTCTCGAAGTCATTCACTTTCGCGTAATGTTTCGATGATGAAAAGACATATTCGACACGCCGTTAGACTCTCTCTCTCATAATCTAACCTAAATGCGTATGACAACGTCTAGGCAATACAGAGTGCACTCGTTTCACTTTCTAATGCATTTTTTTTTCTTCCCGCTTCTAGTTACCGCATAGCTCGTTGCCAGGATATTAGGTTGCAGAAGCTGGGAGAGGAATACAGAGAGTTGGTGGTTGAAGCTATGTCATCATAGCAATCAGCACAAGATCTCAAAGGATAAGTGCTGTCTAGGTCAACTCACAAGCAGAGGAGGTATACAGCAGACGGCTGTCTTCTTAAACAAAGTACATTGGTCCTCGAAGTTCTGGTCGCTTAGAGGAAGTAAGGCTGTCAAAAGAGTCAGTATGTTCGGGCGCTCAGTAGCGAGGAGGCGTATAATAAACAGGGCGCCCTCACGTAGTGTGCAACTGCTCAAACTGGAGATTAGAAAGGTTTCCGCTGGAGGTACTGAAAGACTAGAAGCGTACTCTGACACATTACCCAGTAGGCCCCGTGTGCAGCAGTAAGCAGCGTCGAAGAGGGTAACGCTGCCGCAAGGAATATATATCAGCCCCTCTGTCTGAGGTGGTTGCGGCAAAGCCCAAGCCGCTCCAAGGTAAGCGATGACGATTGATGGGAGGAACTTCATGATGCGACGCTTTGATGCACTTTAATACCACCTAGTTCAATTCAGTTTTGAGATGCGATCGGCGGTATATATATACCTGGGCGCCGTACGAGATGGGAAGACTCTTTCTTCAACTGAGGAAATCACCATCTGCTCTATTGGCGGGCTACCTTGAACATGGACCGTATGATACTGATGTGGAATCCGGATTTGGGCATTGGTAGCTGTGCCTTGGCATGCAGCCGATGCAGCGCGGCCTTGGAATAATACATCCTGTGCGCATCGTAGTAGAAGAATTTGGTAGTAGGATGGTATCCAGATCAAGAATTAATCAAGAATTAAGAGTTGAACTGACCCGGTTTTGTATTCATGTCGGTACCGATCCGGGCAGTCAGGAGCTTTGACATGGCCATCGCCCGATATTTAAATAGATGTATTGGACGTTTGTTGCCGCGAGAGGCGATTCCTTGGCAAACGAGTACCCGCATCATGTTAAAGAACAGAATTGCAACATTATACAAGTTCTCTATGGGAACTATAAAGTTGGAAACTCGAGTCTGCAATGCAACATCCTTCGACTATTTACGGTAGGTAGTAACATGGCCTGCAATTGCCCCTTAAAGTACGGAGTTACACTAGGCACACTAATTACCTAATCAATTACGCCACAGTGTTATTATAAGAATGCGCACTATACGTCTCTTACCTACCAACTGTCCTTCGTCTTAACGTTCGAAATTCATGTTATCTCCGACAACGTGTGTGTGTGCCGGAACTGAACAGTCCAAGATCCAAGTCCATTCATTCATGGACCTCAGTCTCATCAATATCCAGACTCCGCAAAACGCATTTACTGTACAATTTCGCACACTAACGGACCCTCCCTTCCCGCGAGGTGTTGCGTAGGTACTTATCTAACCGCACCCTGAATGAGCCATCTCGCTGCACCGCAAGACCTATCCATGCGGTACATCTGACGTGTTCCGGCTGAGCTGGACGCCGTCCAACCCGACTGTGTAGTATAACCCCCGGTCTTACAGCATCGACGGGCTGGAGCTAGTCAAAGCCACGCCAAGACCAAAGGTCTGAATGCGGAGCAACAAGAGAAGCTGCCGCCACGGATGGTCCGCACAGGTCGGCCCCCGGGTTTTGTCTCTAAATGAACGGGAAAGCAAAACTGGGTCGGTTCCTAGCTCGTGAGGTGCGCATCGGTCATGGCGGTGGAGTTCAATCATCGAGCGCTCCGGTGGTGAGTTCTGCCCTCTTCTTTCCAACCCCTCAAGATGCTGCTTTAGGGCCCACCGCTTAATACGGCCGAGACCCCTTCGGTAATTTGCTATTCCGCGACGTAGATGATATAGATGTAATTGGCTGTTAGTCTAGCTTAGACTTTATATTTTCTCGACCGGTGGCGATATTGGTTCTTGGAAAATACAAAATCCCCCTGCGTCACTGGTGTCGCTACCCTCCGTTGTGTCCTGGACCAGTTTGTGACAGTTTCCCGTTAACCTGACGTCGCCAGTTGTAGTAACTCGGGATTTCGTGAGATTTTATCGTCGCGTCGGCATCCTTCGCCTCCTCTATATCTCCATCAGGAGTGTTTCGAGCCCTTCTACACCCACGCACTCCTTAATCAACTTCTTTTCATGACGTCTATGGAAACAATCATTGTTATTTCCTATTGCTGCCTCTGCTGAAGGGGATTGTATATGTAGGCATCGATCTTGGTATTCGTACACGGTCCACTAGAGAGGAGGTGGTTTGTTTAAGTATGTAGGGCTTCATGACGCTCCGCTAGGAAAAGGAGGAGTTGTCCGACCCGTGTCCCGGTCCTTATAATTCTAACCCTTTTGCTCTCAGCGTAGTCATATTTATGTGTGTGGAGTTCCCCCCTATTAAGTCGTGGTTTTGTCTTGCGCTGTGGAAGTGGTGCACGCTCAAAGGACTCGATTTTAGGGATATTTAGAAGCTTTGGTCCGTGGAATTTGCTGATGTCTCAATCATCTTGATGGAGAGGCATGCATCCTTTCCTAAGTTTCACTTAGCCGCCACTCTCGCAGCTCACTGATCGAACTCCAGACTGCACGAAAATGGGTCTTTGGGGATATAACCTGTGTCCTAGAGAAAGTGTAGGTACACGTAAAGCTCGACGTCCCATGTGGTCTTGGCTCCCTGAATAGGCATGCCAACACGGGTTTGCGGATGACCGCCTTTGTGTTCGCTTAGGTTTACGAACTAATAGGGGGCCCCTAATACGCTATGTGAGCTAAGGGAGCTTGCCCTTAGTTCACTTAAATTGCCCCGTGCCTCAAAAGAGTCTTCTCTTTCGGCTTCGTATTGGGCTAGAATGCCATCCGTATCTAAAGAAAGCGAATCGATCGAGTGGACTGGGTCGGCAGCTAATCTCGTTTGTTTTTTCTTTGATGCCCATCGTTGTAGAAAGGTAACCGTCGATCCAGCGATTCGGACAGTCAGGCCGACTGGAAATATGTATGTACCAATGAACGAGTAGGTCATTTTTTTTTGAAACACTTTTGCAATAAGGTTTTCAGGATCTGCATCACTCATGAACTACAATTTTCAAATTTCAAGTATTAGAGTCTACCATGGTATATATTAAGCCAGATAATCTATCTAACCACGTGGTGGCCTCCACCACAGCCAATTTTCGTTCGGTACGGCAACGCTACTAATGAGTTCGAGACGCCGACAATATTGGAAAACCTTTAATTCCGAGTGAATAACCAGGCTTTTTGTGCCTACACAACTGGTACACATATAGCTTTTCGGTGACGTTTCGGCGAGAGTTCGGACTCGGATCCTTTGGTTTTTCCCTCCACCCCGACCCAGAAGCCGCTTATGAAAGCAAGTTCTTGTTTCGGGGGTACCACTTTTCCCTCGCTTTGCACAATAACATCGAATGGATTTTACGTTAGCAAACATGGTGCATTAGCGTCCTCTCCGATTGGATAATATTCCCCGAACGTCATACTTACTAAGTAGTATGATTGACAAGTGCACGTTAAAGAAACTAAGGTCTTCCAGCTACTATGTAGGAAATGCTCAAGGCAAAAGTTCCAAACAGCTCGACAATCTCTACAAAAAAAAAACAAACAGGGGGGATTTTGTCAGCTTTAACCCAGTTCCTCCGTTGTAAGACTATAGTTGGCAAGTCTTAAGTATGGGGGTGAGCAAGATGCAGTGTGATAGTGGCGCACTCCCTGGTAAGTGCTCCCTACGAGTAGCGTAGTTGGGTCCCTTTACCCTTGATTAACTAGCCTGGACTGAAAGGTTCTCTCCCTAGCTTACTATGATACGAAAGTCCAAACAAGAATCACGCCGATATTTTAGTATATTTTTTATCTTCTACCGTCGACGATATCGATGATATGAAACGTGAACCCAGAACCGAGATTCGGGACCGAAACATCTGAAGGATGATTGTACCAGATGCACTAAGGAATCCGGGTCTACACTGCTCAGCTGTACTTAGCTGAACCTGTCGTCATTTTCACTTTGGTTAATCTAGTCGAGGATTTAGTGTAGGTACATAAAGAGGTACTTATGCACAGAGGTGTCCTACTGCATAATGATCCACAGCGCAGATTTAGCGGGCTTTGGACCCTGCTAAAAACCGACGAGGGCAAGGATGCTTCGGCGTGTGGGGATAGTGGGGCGCCAAGTCGCTTACCAAGAAAACTGCCGAGAACTATACCAAAACTGGTGGTGCCCCGAAGGACACGGGTGCAATTCTTATCTGGGCCTATGGGTTCTCTAGGTTCCACATACCACCCTAACAGAACGGGAACTAACAGGTTGTCTTATATCTTTACTGACTAGTATGTACCAGGGTAATAGCCACTGTTCATCTCACTACGCTCTCGGTACTTCCGATCGACTACGCCACCATGCAGGTACCTGAAACCTCGGATGTGCCACGTACGTACATGTTTACACATGTGCCATAGACTAGCACCGAGCACCCCAGCTATTCATCGAGGGCAAATCGAACATTCTTACTAAGTAGGAGACAGGGTTGTTTTTAAAATACTAAGTATACCCACCTTTGATCTACTCTGCCGCCGATCATTTCAAGCCCTGGACTGCCCCGCCTCTATAATAACTGTCTATAGGTAATGACATGGATCCCTAGGCGAGCATCTTAGACAGGATAGTAATGATCGACATCAACCCCTACCTGCTAAGACTCTTGTTATTCCGTGTGTCACGATGCATCGTAACGGATAATAGTGCAAGGAATCGAAAAGGAATATATTTATGATTACGTGGGATTGGCTTGAGCAAGATAATAATCCGATCTACACTCATGACATGAGCTGCTTACGTACCTATGCAAAATCGGCGAATTTGTGCTGGTTCTCACTTTTGAAGTCACAGCATTGTAGAAGTAACACGAGAGAGGATGAAACGCCAGCTCCGTGATCCATTCGGCACACACGGCATAGTCCTACATGTCAGATATAAGACTAAATAGGAAGTAGGCTTGTACACGTAATCCTCACGCCACCTACGTAGCTCGGCATTAGGAATAAGCACTGAGACATCATTGGCAACTATGCATTTCCTATTACGGTCTGCTATATCTGTTGTGGTAAGATTTTACGAAGGAGGTGATCGAGAATTGT
This sequence comes from Xylaria sp. FL1042, assembly GCA_022495085.1. Lineage (NCBI taxonomy): Eukaryota > Fungi > Ascomycota > Sordariomycetes > Xylariales > Xylariaceae > Xylaria > Xylaria sp. FL1042. Next base: position 151,555 of record MU380225.1, read on the forward strand.
GTCGCTGGTGGGTTAACGGGCAATCAAATCCTATGGGAAGACAAATGTTTATCTGAATGATCATCGCGCGGCTGAGCTGTCATCCATCGATTACAAAAGGACTAAGAGAAAGCAAATAATATTCTGCCAAGAATATCTAAACGATGCCTTGGCCTTAGGGTATTGATTTGAGAAGGGAGGTGTCTCTCATTGTTAAAACCAGACACAGCGATTAATAAGCATCTCTCTTGTACCATAAGTTATTCCCGGCCGGAACGGTCGCCAAGCGGGCAGGATTTTGCCGGCGCTCTGAAGCGGCATGACTGCATATCTTGGTGACGGGCAGAATACTACTATCACGGGTCAGCGGGATAGCATATAGAGTACGGAAATAGGAGACAAGAAACCCCCATGTCATTGCCGAAGCTCTTACTTAACGGTGTAATCATTGCTCCCACGCGCGTTGTGACAATGTGAGGAAAATAGACTGGTCGATCCTATACTTTGCTATTATCAGATAAAGTGTGGCTAGATTAGTTGGATATGGATGCAGAAAATTCCAGGAGAAGCGCCTGCGATAGGTAGGTGGCAGTATTGACGCTGATACCCTATATGATCGACACCCAGCCAACGAGAAATACAACAGGTGCCGTGGCCAGAAACTACGATGTGTTAGGCCTTCAAGGAGTACCCCGTCGGCAGATGAACAGACACTAGAGCCGTGTGTGCGATGCATAAAAGCAGGTGCCGAATGTGTCGGCGCTTTGCCTACATCACGAAAGATTGCCAAAGATGGTCGTCTCCCGAATCCAACGCCATCACCAAGGGTTCAGCCGGGGCACACTCCTCTGCAGCCATTATACCCAAAGGTTACGAAAGACAATCTGATGCAGAAACCATCACCAGAATCAGATTACCAGGGGCGTACCGAGCCTGAGGACCAATGCAACCCACAACCTGCGAAACGCAGATCGGTAGAGCCTGGTCACATAGCATTCCAATCACCTGATTTCAATCCCCACTCGCTCTCCATGGGATCTTCGACGACTATTTCATTTGGCACGAGCAGAGAGGCGTCTTTTCCGCACAATGGGTCTTTCAATGTCGATATTGCCAGCTTCTCGCTACCTTCGGCTCCAGAGCCATGTACAAAAGCGAGCGAGGCAGCTTCAATGATGGATATGTTGCTAGAGCCAGTCTCGAGCACAGAAAGCAATGCATCAACATTCGGGTTTGGGACAAACTGGGGGGATACAGATGTGTCGTCAGAAACCAAGACTCCTGACTCCAGAGAAGACAGTTTACATCGCTTATCGGAGCTTAACTCGCGTATTGTGAAAGACTTCAAAGGAGTAAACTCTATTGGCGTTGATGATATCATCTCCGGCTTAAGTCGCTGTGAGCCGGAGAATCAGAGTGGCAGAGCTGAGCCAAAGAGCCCAATTGGGAGAGTGCTGGAGAGCTCGCAAGTATTCCTGGAGCTCCTCCAGGGCTTGAAACTGGAGCACTACTCGTATGCAGAGTCTGAATGCTCATATTCAGATTTTCGCGATGAAAGTGAGAACCCTCACTTGCCCCCAGATCATCCGGCCTTCCGGGACATGGATACCCGAGATTCTATATATGTGAGCAACGACATGGCCGCAATACCATCCTCGCCTAGTAGCTCTCCACCCGTCGACATGCCCATGACGCTTATTATTCTCACGTGCTACACCATGCTCTTACAGACGTACGAGACGATCTTCTCCCGGATTCACGAATCCCTTTTCTCCCAACACGAGAAAGTCCCTAGACGATTGATCCCACCTATTCTGCCAGGTTTACACATCGGCGGGTTCTACCTCAGCAAGTATCAAGACCTACAAATGGATATCCTCATGAGTCTCAGTTACAAGATGCTCGAACGAATCGAGGAGGTTTTGGGTATCAATGTAGTATCCGAGCCGCAGAATCCTACTTCTGATCACACGCCGCCGCAGAAGCGCGGGCTACTGGAGAGTTCGTGTGCATCTGCCATTTTAGATGTCATGTTCAAGCAGAAGGGGCTCGGGCACTCCCAAAATTATCGTGGTGAGAGGATTGCGATGGTCAAACAAACGATGGATAGCATTAGACAAATGTTTAGGCAGAAACATTGATAGCTGCTGATTAGGAAGCTGTTTCAGAGATTGTGTCTTGAACCCGTAATCTAAAGATTAGAATTGCGAGTTGGGATGCCCGCTAATCTCGAATAGAGCTGAAAGTTTGCCAGGGAGAGAGGCTCGAGAGTGAACCGACAAACACGCTCGTCTGTAACCAGACAGGTAGTGGATAATTAGTAAATAGCGCTCAATAAAGCAGTCCGTTAATTACAGAGCTTCCACTATTATATTTACGGGGGGGGCTAAAGTTGTATCAATGTTCATATATAGTCTTCTACTATAACGGCCACCTACCACAGTTGGGTCTCGATTCTCTAACGAGGGTCTACTAGCTACGGTTCGGTGATTTAACTCTTGGCCGCGATTTCGCACTTTTTAGAAGGCTTTGATTATTATAGGGAACTTTATAGAATCAAGTGTCTCCGGTGTAAACTGTTTGAATTCCGGGTATAATAGCTACTGTAAACGCGAAGTGCGAAGAAGATAGATAAGCCGTATTTTTATTTTAATGCCGTGGAATTCTCTTCGTAGTAGAACCCGTATTATAACATAGGTAGTTACTCCTTCTCGCATTACATTAATGTCTAGATCCTCAAAATAACTGCGCTAATAATTCCCCGATCTTCATCTATCTTTCCATGTCTATATCATCTAGGATAGAGTATATGAGCTAGAAGCAGTCAACACTAAAACTAAACTTCAGTATTTCTATAATGTGGTGCTCGTAGAAAGGCCGTTAGCAAAGAATGCGAAAGAGTCCTCACGTTGCGGCACTGTCACGCTTTTAGTCAATTCCTCGTTCCAAGCCGTGTGGTCGTGTAGTATGGACTTGCCAAATGTATTGAAATCTTGTCGTGCTTTCATACATTTGACCACAATACTTTGTCAAGTGTCCGATAACGCTCGAAAATGCTTCTGCGTGTTGCGTTTCTCACGCTCTACTGCCTTGCAGATTCTCCGGTTCCTCCCTTCATATGATAAAATAGTGACTGATCTGCGCTCTTATTGGCCAAAACCAGACCTATACAGATCCCTTATACGGTAGAAAACAAGACACAGTTCGCGGCGCTTATGTCATGCACAGACTCGCTACGGCAACTCGCTCACATCGTACACGCCTTCTTGGCACAATTTTGACCCTATAACAAAGGATACATATGTATATAGTCAAGAACCAGAATACGAAGAGATCTAGCCTTTAGAGTGGCGGCAATACATGCATGATGCATACCCCTATACTTGGCTTGCGAGCCTAACTGTCATTTTTTAATTCAAAAAATGATTTCAAAATCCCGAAAGCTTCCGAGAAGTCGCGTACTTTTAATACTAAAGACGACTTTGATTCATCAGATCTTCCTATACTACTCATTAATAACTAGGGCACTAGTATGTACACATTCTGACTCCTCGAACTTTAACGAAGATAACTCATACTCTAAATCAAGGTAAACTAGTCTGTGAATGTATCTCGTTAGAGCCCAGACAAATCAGATTTCAAGCATCATTCGATGCCTTCCAATTCTCTTCATGTTTTCGTGCTCTAGGTTGTACACAGATAGAATTCAGTTTCGAAACCTGATAATTACACTACTAATTTCTCGGCAAAGTCAATTGGTAGGCTCCCCGCTGTCTAGGAGATTGCCGATATCGATGCTTCATGACGTACTAGTCTACCTTATTGTCTATCCCGAGCAAGGGTAACACAACATTTCGCGATAATATGGTTCGCTAAAACCACAATATCATTTCACGTTCTCGTGCCCGATGCTTGGCTTGATGTTATAGCCAATGGCTTCTATGGTGGCTGATTTTGACTTCATTATTTTTACGCGTTGAGTAATTACCTTGAAGATTAGTTAGCTATAACTTTCGTAGAATCAAGACCTCGCAGTAATAATGAATGATTCGATACATATTAGGATATTACCATATTTACTAATTGTATTCCTGAGTATATATAGCTGGGTGAATCCGCAATCCTCGGTGAAGCACATGATTATTCCACCTTTATTGTTACCGGTACCGAATATTAGCGTAAAGAATGATGTAATTTTTATTACTCGTTAGGGGAACTCGAGACCTACTAGATTAGACCGCATCTCATCTCTCATGCATGTGAACCAACAACATGTATGGATGCCTGAGAGACGTGGCAAGGCAACATAAGCAGTATTGGTTAAGAGTATGGTATATATCTGATTAAGTTCCCCGTGATATGTTCAGAGTACTGAAAGGAGCAAACTCATCATCAGGATCACATCGTTTTTCTATTCGTATTTCAAGTGGGCGAGGAATCCTCATGGCGACACCTCCCGATCTCAAGATCCCCTTCTCAACCTCGATCGTCAATGTCTCAATCATAGACACTGGCACCATCTTTAGGGGGATAAAAACCAACGTCTTCGTAGAGCCGGCGATCACGGGACATGAGTACCTAGCCGGCCCCTGCTTCTCTTTCCTGATCCAGCACCCTACACAAAATCGAACTCTGGTTTTCGACCTCGCCATGAGGAAGGACTGGAAGAACTGGCCAAAACCATTCTACGAGGATTTCATCGGGGGTGGAGCAACTCCCATTGTGCCAGAAGATGTCAGGGGGTTTCTCGACAGGCATGGCGTCGACACGAAGAACATAGAAGGCGTGATATGGTCTCACTCGCATTTCGACCATATCGGCGACGTCTCGACATTTGAACCAAGCACGAAAATCATCGTCGGAGAGGGCACTAAAAAGGCCGTCTTCCCGGGGTACCCTACTAACCGAGCCGCCACGTTCAACGAATCCGATGTCGCAGGCCGGGAAGTGGACGAGATAGACTTTACTAGCTCGTCTCTCAAGATCGGCGGGCTCGCCGCCATCGATTACTTCGGCGACGGCTCCTTCTACTTCCTCGAAACACCGGGCCACTGCATCGGCCACATGTGTGGTTTCGCGAGGGTCACAAGTAACCCCGATAGTTTCATCCTGATGGGCGGCGACGCCGTTCACCACGGGGGCCAGCTGCGCCCTCATCCCTGGCGCCCGCTCCCCGAGTCTATATTTCCCAATCCTTTCAATATAACATCACACGCAGCATGTCCCGGCGAGATCTTCAGAAAGCTTCTTCCCAACGGAAATGAGACTCCATTCTACCGACCAATCCAGCTCAAGTTCCATTTCGATGTACCTACGATGATCGAGACGATTAAAAGGCTTCAGGAATTCGACGCTCATGGTAACATTCTTATTATCCCGGCACATGATGTGTCATTTCTGAACGTTGCAGATTTTTTCCCTAAGACCGCGAATGCTTTCATGGAGAAAGGTTGGGGCCGGAAGACTAGGTGGGCATGGCTGGCTGACTTCGCCAAAGCCGTTGGCCAAGACGAGAATATTCCAACGCAGTTGTGGGGAAATTTTGGGCCGGCTGTCAAGGAAAAAGAATAGCTATTTGAAAGCAGTACGGGATTATTTCTAAAATATCGCTGAAAGATGATGTGATCTTTAACGTACAGTGCACAAGACACCTATTTTGTGTGTAAGGCTTCCATATGACCGCAGGCCGAGACTAAATGCAGAGTTGTTATCCTTCAAATCCCATCCCGTAAGATTTATTAGTCAAAATCAACTTCTATTTTCAATGATCATGACCGAACGGTAAGGTAGTTCAAGGATACACTTGGGTCGGCTACTTTAGACCCCTGGTTGGGGGCTCTTACCCTAGAATGGCCCTAGTATATAGGTTGGTTCAACACATTGCCTTTGCATGGCGCCTAATGTCTATTGTATCATTACGAGCCAAAGCATCACGCGCAACTAATACTGTAGAATTTACTCACCCTTTCATGTAGATTCCCAATTTACTTCCACTGGCGACGCAGCCGTGCCCCCCTGGGGCTACGAGTGTTGTGATACTAATCTTTGATACAAAACAGAGCAAAATATAGGGATATTATTGCACGTGCTAGAAGTCTAGATTTCCGGATACAGTATACAAGGTGCGGTTTGAAATTCTGCATTGTAGAGGGAGTATCTCTCTTAAACCACTTCTATGCTACATTTATTAGTCAGAGTCATCTCAACATGTCCTTCGTTGTTAGACTTGTTCTACTGCCTAGCCTCCTTCCGTGAAGTCCGCATTTTATTGAAACAATCAATGTATTCTCCAAGATTGTATGTTGTTTATTATATCTGATGTGGTCACACTCATCAAATCAGGTCATCTAGAGTGAGCGGTATAAGGAAGCAACACGGTGACCGGAAAACTCTTGTGAAAGCCTGATTAGCTCGTAACTTTAGCGTCCTTCTGGATACACTCTTCTTTAAATGAAATGTAAGCGCTACATCTATTTTATATTCTCAAACATGAAGGTGGGATTTCCAGGAGTTGCCGTCTTCCCTTCCGTTTCGCCTTCAACCAAGGTTACTTCCACAGCCTCAAGCTTCGGAACTGTTTGCTTCAAATTTGGTACTATCTCCTTGAGCGTCTCAACCTCATCGAATGGCAGACGACGCGAGAATACGTCGTCAGCCTTTTCTCCCGAATCTAGACGCTTCTTCAAGGTCTGGAGAAAAGGCATTACCTTCTTTATATCCTTCTTGTCAATCTGTTTCGTCAAGTCTTTGACGTCGATGGCCCCGGTACTTTCATACTGTTTAGCCAACAGATCAATGGATTTCTCCTGCCAATCTGGGAATGATTTGGCAACAGAGATTGTGAGCCGCTTCGGTTCCTTCGGATCGTAGCTAGCTGTTTTGCCTTTGGAGAGCTTCATCACAAGTTAGCACAAGCACTAATTCGTATGCAATAAACATATCTAACCTTCTTGATCTGGTTACCCTCGGCAGCAGTGATACTCGACGTAACCTATTCTAATTAGTGCTAGCCGCAAAAGGTTATCTGCAGCAACTTACGCTTCGCACGTAACTAAATATGGCTGATAATACGGCATCTGCTGCCGGTGCTTCAGGGTACAGTGCGTTGTGGATACTGTCCCCGTGTTTGAGCACATCGCGATACAAGTATTCGCTGAAATGAGGAGCTCTGTTACATGTTAGATAGTGGCAGTCCCCTAGTAGAAAAATGCAACTTACATGGGAGCCAGGAGCAGAGCCTGTAGCTCAATATATCGCTTCACAAGCTCATGATGCATACTAATCCCAACAGATTTAGTTATATCACGGTACCAGTCTCTGGATGCAATCTGGACATTTCGTTAGTATGACATAGGAGCTGTGTAGACTCTCTTTCTCTACTTACGAAATCGTAGAAGCCTGATTTGAGAGCAAGCTTAAACGAAGTATCCTCGTAGAATGATTGAGTCTGCGAGACAAGGATGTTCATCTCATTCAAAAATAGTTTGTCAAAGAGACCTAATTCACCCGTTCTTAGTCCATTATCGTTCGCAGACTCTTGGCACCATTTCCTCAGCTCATAGAGGCGAAGAATCGTCGCATTGGCGACTGTTTCCTCGAGGTTCGCGTCTTCAATTCCATCGCCGCCATCCGCTAGAGAACTTCATAAGGGAATAAGAGTCAGCGAGCTTGTTCTCGGCCAGAGATGCAAGAGGTTTGGTATCGCCCATCTCGTTGAAAACAAACTTCCCAAGTCTGAAAATTTGGCTCAGAGCATCAGGTAAAACTGGAAGCAGTGGCTGTTGATACTCACATTCTGGTAGCGTCGGCTCCATACTTTTTAATAGCGTCTCGTAAAGTAAGGAAGTTCCCCGTGCTCTTAGCCATTTTTTCGCCATTTAACATGAGGTGTCCATTCACCCTTATATGCTGGGGCCAGTAGGGCTCGTCGAAAAGAGCGACATGATGGTAAAGGCAGAACATCAAGTGGTTCCCAATGAGATCTTTACCGCTGAGAATTATGTTAGTTAAGATAAGAAACAAATTGTTCAATTCTATACAGTTACTTACCTTACGCGAACATCCAATGGGTACCAGTACGAAAATTCGCGCTTCATGGAGTCGAGGTCAGAACGGGGTATATCACTATCGACGTCGTCGGCCCTATTAAAGACATAGTCCCAGACCCCCTCAGTCATTTGCGAGGGTGAGATAGGCTTAGATGAAATTCCGGGGACTTTGCCGTAGATGTCGCTATGCAGAAAATGGCATATGGTGTAATATGCCATATATATCGTAGAATCCGACAATGACTCGACAAGCTGAGTGTTATCCCAAGGGAGTTTCGTACCCAGTCCGAAGGATCGGGAGCAAGCCCATTGCGCTAGCCAATTTAATGCCTGCTTCATAGCGTGTTTTCCCTCTGGGAAGTAGCAGCTGGTCCGGTCTGATTCAATGGCGCCAATCGTGTCCTCATACCACTTTTGATCGCCACCGTTTTCCGCGGAGCCGTAGTTGAAATACCATTGATCCAGATACGCCGCCACGCATTCATCGCCAGATCTGCTGATAACGAGTCCATCTGGCTCACCGTAGTTGAAGGCCAGTCCGGAATCCAGAAGCTGTTTCTTGACCAAGGGTTTCGCCTCTTGTACAGGCATCCCTTTGAATTCGCCATACACCATAACTCCAGAGTAGAAACCTTCCTTGTAGGCAATCTCTTTCGCCTCGGATAGTTTTTGGTCTTTTGGTGAGTTGATTTTCATTGTCTCGTACAGGTGCTTTGCAATCAAATTTGAAGATGGTGTTTGGATGATTGGTAGGATATCTTCCACCAGCCACTCTTTCTTAATTCCGTAGTATTCGGGTTTTTTCTTAAGGTCCAACACAGTAGCATAATCGTCCGGACTGTCAGACGGGACACATGTAACTACGCCCGTTCCTTTGGTTGGTTTTACCGTCCCCATTGGTAAAATCCTGATGCCTTTTTCGTGAATTGAAAGTGGGGCATGAACAAGCGTGCCGACGAAGTCCTCCCCTTTAAGGGCTACTACCTGGTGATATTCACCCCAAGGCGAAGAGATACCCTGGAATGCCATATTCCTAGCGGAGCGCTCGCTACAGACGAAATACTCGTCCTTCCCTCCCTCTTTGGATATTCGAAAGATGCCATAGTCAACAGTTGGCCCCACAAAGCAACATGTCTGGCCATACATGGTTTCCGGGCGGAGCGTAGCAGGAATGAAATACACGTCTGCATCGGAAGGGATTTTGTCGCCGATAATCTTTTGGGCATTTTCACTCCATTCGAGGGTCTTAAGTTTCAAGGCAACGTATTCCTGGACGGCAATGCCCTCTCCACTGCTTCGGTCATGGTCCAAGCACGCCTGTCCATCTTTGGGCGAATATACAGTGAAGCGTTTGCCAAACTTAATCTTGTTAAGAGCCTTTAGATTATTCATTTGCCAGCGTACAAACGAGTCGTAGAATAAATTCGCGTCGGTTGTGACGAGGGACCTGCGCCAATCGATACGCGCACCAACGCTTCGGAGGTCCGCTTCACACTGTTGGGGGAAAACGTGGAGCCAGTGGTAAGGGTCGGCAAACTTGTGAATCTCCTCGATAGGAATGCCAAGAGACAACATGATCTGTACTCATGTTAATGAGTGCTCGCTCAAACAGCCCTCCGGCTCACGCAACAAACCTCGAACTGATATTTGGCCTTGCCAGATTTGGCCGCGGCCTTGCTCTTACTTCCACTGAACTTGCTGATATCTGTCTTGGTCGCGTTGGGCTTCTCGTTGGGCTTCTCGTCGAGGGAGAGCTGCTCTAGTTCGGCTGAGGGGGCGTTCTCGAAGTTCTGACCAAACATCTCGGTTTCGCGCTTCAGCTTATCCGCTGCCGCCTTTATGGGCATCCCAGTGCTCGAGGTACGTGAGTGGACGCTCAGTTGGGTAGTGAAGAGGGGAATGACGTTGCTAAGACTCACCAATGATAGCCCTGGGGGAACAGTGCTCTCTGACCCTTCATGCGGGCGTACCCTGTCATGAATTCGACCCTATAAAAAGAACGCATAAGTTATTGACACCACGGGTTACCATAGCAGAGAAGTCAACTGGACCTACTTCGAGAATGTAAATGCATGGCCGGCATGGAGGGTGCCTGAGCAACATTAACTTCGGCTGTCCAATTCCTGTGCGTATCGGATAGAGCCTCATCGGGTAGAGCCTCACCATTCATATACTGCGCCAAACCACCTGTCAGCCATATACATACACCCTCCGAAAAGCACGAGAAAGGACTTGAGGATGCGTACTGGGTATGCCATTGTCGCGAAGAACTTAGGCGGTTTCGGTTCACCAGGTGCCGGGGCATCCTGCTGGAAGATCTTGGCTTCATCCCATTCTTTCTGGTATCGCAGCTCGTCGGCGATCAACGTGTCACGCTTCTCGGTCTAGTAGAGTGGAAGAGCATGTTAGTCGGGCATTGGAGGGGCAAGGGCGGCTTGGACGTTGTACATTTTCCATCTTCGGAATGGCCTTGGTGGCCGCGGTCTGATCTGTTGTCGCCATCCTGCCACACGCGTGAGACTTGGAGACTGACAGAGAGAGGGCGACAATCAAGTCTGTGGTGAGGTCGGGTCAGATCGAAACAGTTGATGGTGACTCAAAAAAAAAAAAAAACCTGAGACTGACAAGAGGTGGGATGGTGGGGTAGCATCTGGGGGGTACGTACCTGTGCAGCTCTCCCGCTCTCGCTCCCGAGTCTCTGTTGGCACTTAGATAATGGCGGGGTATATTTCTGGCTGCATAAGGTACTTAGGTAACTTTCACATCTAAGCCACAGGCGGTACGCCACTACCTACATAACTACTTAGGTACCTAAGGTACCTAGTAGGTACGAAAAGGAGCTGGGCCAAGGTCAGCCTTTACATTCTTCCTGAACACCACGACATGCTTCCATCACATAACGAGCCAATACGTACGGCTATCCTTAGACATAGCTTAGTCTGCTGAACTGATTCTTGCATGAATCATGCCCTCGGATATCAATTATACGGCTGACAAATAGGTATTATACAGCTGATAGGCACTCATATGAATACGTTAGTTAGGTTCTCTTCAGATGTCGAGACTACCTAGGTAGTCGGAGTGCTTAGACTAGCACTCCTTTCGAGCAATAGCTGAATGACCGCTTCGTGGCCCCTTTCTGTTGCCAACGATAGCGCCGTTTTACCACAGGCAGATTGAGCTTCCGCGTTGGCGCCATAGTCCAGCAGAAGCTCAACAACCTCCTCATATCCCCCCTCGGCCGCCCAAGCCAGCGGCGTTTTACTAGAGCCACATGAATCTTCCACGTCGGCGCCATTGTCAAGCAAAAGCTTAGCGACCGCCTCGTGCCCAAATGATGCTGCGAATAATAGTGCCTTTATCCCAGAGTTAGATTGAGACTCCGCGTCGGCACCATTTTCGAGCAAAATCCTAACAACCTCTTCGTGGTCTTCTATAACTGCCCACAATAGCGGTGTCTCACCAGAGGTAGATCGGGACTTCACGTCGGCACCATTCTCAAGCAAAAGTCTGACGGCCTCTTCGCGCCCGTTTCTAGCTGCCAACGATAGAGGCGTTTGACCAAGTAGATCCCTAGGCTCGAGATTAGCGCCTCGCTCAAGCAGCAGTTTAATGATCTCTGTGTGTCCTATGCGAGCTGCCCGCGACAATGGTGTCCTATTGAATCTATCCCTGGACTCGCAATCGGCGCCTCGATCGAGGAGCAGCTTAACAACCTCCGTGTGGCCTTTATTAGCTGCTAACGATAATGGCGTCTGACCCGATTCGCCATCTTTCAACTCAAAATTGGCATTATTTTCGAGCAATAGTTTAACGATCGCATTGTGCCCTCTCTCGGCTGCCCATAGTAGTGGCGTTCGGCCATATTCCGTATCCTTGGACTCGAGATCGGCACTTTTCTCGTGCAGTAATTGTCTAACAAGTACTTCATGCCCAAAGTACGACGATAGAGAGAGACTTGTCAAAGTCTCAGGAAAATCGCACAACTCATGATCATCCCAATAAATTTTGAACCACGTCGTGCGGCTCCTCGAACCTAGATCACAAATTCTTAAAGCGAAGGGTAGTATATCTGCATCCTCACTAATACGGGCTTCGCGGAAATGGGCACACCAATTTCTCACCGAGTAATTTAAAAAAGTGTAGCTGTTAAAGTATTGGCCGGTCCCCCAGCTCTCATTCTTCGGAGTCTCGTCGGAATTGAGGAAATCAAGGTAGATTACGCAGGTCGCTGCAAGCACTCGGTGTGCGTCGCGAGTAGTAATGGAGTATTGCCAGCGTCCTCCCGGCGGAATAGGTGCAGGCGGTGACACAGCCAAGAGAAACTCTCGTGCAGTTTGATGGAGAAAGTAGACCTTCTCATGGTGGATTGACACAAACAATCCACACAAGGATCTGAGACGCGACTTGAAGTCTTCATTTTCCTCTAGGTCGAGGTCGTAAATGGACTTTGATGTGGTGTCTACATTCAAAGCGACGTTCATTTCCGCGATCGTTAGGGGTCGACTTGCCACTAAAATAATGCTTAATGCCTTTCTGACCGTGGGGTCTTCTTCCTTGCTCTTGCTGAGAATCTTCTCATATGCCTGATATACATTCTTTGGCAGTGTTGCAATGGTAGAATCAATGCCTTTTGTTGTCTTTTTGAAGTGCTCTTTCTCCAGGTAGTCGAAGACAAGATATACCCAGAGATAGGTGCGGTGCGGAATCTTGAGTAATCTTTCTGCCAGATGATCTTTAACTTGGTCGGAGAGTCCTTTCTCTTTCGCCAAGGTCTCTACGCGATATTCGATAACCTGGTTTACTTCTTGGCTGATGGTTTCCGACTCCTCTTCTCCTGGTATACGGACATACGGGAAAGTGTCCAAGAGACGCTGGAATTTTGACACAATCTGCTCATACGGGCGACTCGTAAGAAGATACTTCAACTTGCCAGGGTTCAACCGATTGCCGCGGAATTGGTTCTCTATGTTCCGTACTAGGTCCTCATATTCTAATTCTAAGCATTCGTCCAGAGCGTCTAAAACTATAATTATATACCCGGCCTGGGGATCTTGTACGGTATTTTCTAGAACCGTCCAGAGCGAGTGAGTGGAGTTGATTAGACCACGCCCGTCTACGTTGAATTGGCTCATAGCATGTTCAATCAAGAACGGCTTCTGTGAGAAGAGTTGGTGAAGCAAAGCGCAAAGCGCCTGGCGGGTAGTGTTCTGGTCCTGGTCTTTAAAGAAAAAGTAGCAAATGGTTGATGAACGTGGTAATCCTTCTTCGATGAGGTATTTGGCCAAAACAGACTTTCCACAGCCCGGATCTGCCGAGACTAGCAATGGGCCCGAATTCTGTTCAAGCCACCTTTGGAAATTCTCGTGCTTCAGGAACCATTCACAGGTACCCTGCACTCTAGCTTCCACGCGATCTTTATACCACTCATAGGTAGCGTCCTTTTTACCATCAGTAAGACGGAATAGCTGTAGGCATTCATTTTGCTTCGCGGATAGCTTCTGTTTGACTTCGTCTTGCTGAATTTCAAGTCCTCTCTGAGCAATTTCTAGCTGATCTGTTGCAATGCGTATCTGCTTCTCGGAAACCAACAATAGCTGCTGCATGATTGCAAGAGTTTCTGTGCTCTTATTACTAAGAGCCTCAAGTTCATTTCTGGCCACGAATTGGTTCATCTGGGTCAGGGTTCTGTCGACAGTGCCCTCAAACTCTTTGATATTGAATACCATCTTGTTCCAATCTTCTATTAGAATTACATCACTAACATAACGCCTGAGGTGGCTCTGATAGAATCGTAGAACACTTCGGATCTGGAATTCGAGAATATACTCGTAAAGCTGTACAATGTGATTGTTAGCTTCCGCCATTAAAGCAGAGGAAACCTGGGGGTTTCTGCCGAGCCGCTGCAGCAGAGGCTCAAGCTCAGTGTAATACCGCATGCGAGTAGTTACGTATACGAACCCATTGGAATTGGCTTCGTCTGCAACCCGTGGGTTTGTGAGTAGCGGGAGAATGATGCAGACACCGGCCCACGCAATGGAAGCTTCAGGTGACTGCTTGACAGCCTCGCCGATCCAGTCTTTCGCCCACAGTACCAACCTCGCAGCCTGGTCAATCTGGCTCGACAGGTTAAATTCATGGCCGGCGATGGTGTATCTTGTCTTCTTCTCTTCTATCCTTTCTAAGCCAACCGCAATTATAGTTTTCAATCGGGCTTGCTGAGATTGTCCGTCAGTGCCACGCTGCATATCTTCCAGTAGCATAGCCTGCGCAGGCCCGTCATTTGACGCGGAACCTATGAAAAGGGAAAAGGTTAGTGTGTATCATGTATAACTTATAAGCTATGCGTACTCGTTTCCTGTGCATCTTTCGAGAGAAGGTCCTCGTAGTCTTCTACTAACTTCGGTTCACTCTTTCTGAGACTGTCGTATGCGCGGTCCCATAATGATAGGGTGGCGAGCGAGTCTCCATGATATGAGGGCGGGCGACTGCCAAGATCGGGATTATTCGTGGCATCCTGTTTCTTGCCTAGGAGTCTTCTCAGCTGATGGCGTACTGGTATAGCCTTCGACTGCGAAAGGTTAACTTGTTGAGCTTGGCCCTGCTCCTGATTACGCTTGAAAAGCCCCATGGCCAGGAGGTGGATGTGGTCTCAGACACGTTGCCTTACGCCTCGTGGATTTGGACCGTTTGAACGGTAATATGGGCAAGCACTAATCCAGTCTAGCTATATACACACACGCTATCTGCAATGGCAAGAGAATAGCATCGCGAGGAACACGTGCCGCAGCCATCGACATGCCCAGTTGCCTCAAGGGTCCGTAAGCGCTAATGAATCGTCGTAGCATTATGATTGGACGGTAGAGGAGTTGTAGTCGTATATATCTAAATAGTCGTGTTCTCAATTCATTGGCATGCGTGGATGGGTAGTGAAAGCTGAAAATACCGAACAAGTCGATTCGGTTCAAGCCGTGGATAAAAATGATAGCGCGGTATTAGATCCAACACCACGGCAGGAGTCTGCAGGGCAGAAGTTATGAACGGGTGCCCAAGCAACACCTAAACCACTACAGGGGTGCTGAATCTACAAGCTACAAGAGAGCGACCAGGTAGGTACACACTATAAGTCCCTATAATGTTCCACCTGCTCAAGA
Source organism: Xylaria sp. FL1042 (assembly GCA_022495085.1). Taxonomy (NCBI): domain Eukaryota; kingdom Fungi; phylum Ascomycota; class Sordariomycetes; order Xylariales; family Xylariaceae; genus Xylaria; species Xylaria sp. FL1042. The sequence continues at coordinate 166,736 of MU380225.1, forward strand.
ATAATGCATTGATTGACTAAAGTTAGATATGTCCGCAATAATAATTGTTTGTCAAAATATAAGTAGGTAGTATACATCAGAACTTTACCTACCTACCTAAATAACTAAGCATCTAGCTAACTAGGTAAGGTTGTGCTCCCTACTTGTTATGTACTTAAGTTACCCGTGGAGGCTCCACTTTCGCCATCCACCAAAGCAGTAGGGGTCCCAACCCTTTAGTGGAGGTCATTGAATTGCAAATGACCAGTTGATTTGCAAAAAAATCTATATACCTCAGAATAGGTGAAGCTGCCACTAAAATAAAAGTATTTCTTTTAGCTACATAAGCTGGTTAACATAGTATATTATTGACTTAGCCTATATAATACCCAACCTACCTACCTTACCGCCTGCTACGCCTGCTACGCCTGCCAGCTATATAGACTAGCTATACAGACTGGCTATATACTTAGGTAGACTGGCCTACTAATAGGTAACTAGGTTAAGGTAGTAGTAGGTAGGCTGGGTACCTAGGTAGTGTTAAAGCTGTAATTGAAAGTTTAAATATTAGCTATAATTGCACTAAGGGAAGGCCTTGGCATTGCTTTCCCAAGTATAATGTATTAAAAGCAGGTATACCTCTATTTTGGTATAGTTTGTATGGGGCAACATGTACTAAAATTTTTGCAAATCAACTGGTCATTTGCAATTCAATGACCTCCACTAAAGGGTTGGGACCCCTACTGCTTTGGTGGATGGCGAAAGTGGAGCCTCCACGGGTAATAAGAATTTATAGTGACTTATTCTCAGTGATGTTACATTAGGTACTATAAGGCAGGTACAAGGGACAGTGTATAAGATAACCCCTCATAGTAGATGCCATGTTAATTACTCCATTACTTTTACAACATTAATACCACTTTTAAACCTAACATTTAGTAAAAGCTATAGCCTTTGCTTTTAATATCTTTAGTTTTTTACTGCGGTATTATTTATAAAATATTAGTTATCTTTTATTAATAAAGAAAAAAAAATAAAAAAAATTTAACTATAAAAAAAATTTCTTTATATATAGCTTAAGCATTAGCTTATTAAATCTACCTTTTATAACTTTAATATAAAAAAAAAATATATAAACTTTTTTAGCCGGAGGTTTTTTGCATTATATAGTAATAATAATAAAAAACCTAACGTTAACGTTAAACAGATTAAAACAAAGTAAAAGGACTTAAAAGGGGTTTAAGGGGGGGAAAACCTTTTAGGTTAGTTTTACCTAAATAAGCTAATCATGTACCTTGCAATTCCAAGGGCTCTGGTTGGCTATATAGCCTGTATTTTCCACTTTATTCCACTTTTTTCCACTTTTGATAAGGGCTCCGACCTAGCCACAGACCTAGCCACAGACCTAGCCACCAGTCTATATGGCAGTTAGTATGGCAGTCAGTATAGCAGTTAGTCTGTAGGGCTGTATGGCAGTCAGTCTGTAGGGCTGTATGGCAGTTAGTCTGTAGGGCTGTATGGCAGTCAGTCTGTATGGCTGTATGGCAGTCAGTCTGTAGGGCTGTATGACAGTTAGTCTGTAGGGCTGTAGGGCAGTCAGTCTGTATGGCTGTATGGTAGTTAGTATGGCTGTATGGCAGTTAGTACGGCAGGCAGTCAGTATGGCAGTTAGTACGGCTGTTAGTACGGCTGGCAGTCTGAATGGCAGTCAGTATGGCAGTTGGTACGGCTGGCAGTACGGCTGGCAGTCTGAATGGCAGTTAGTATAGCAGTTAGTACAGCTGGCAGTTAGTATAGCAGTTAGTACGGCTGTTAGTACGGCTGGCAGTACGGCTGGCAGTCTGAATGGCAGTTAGTATAGCAGTTAGTACAGCTGGCAGTTAGTATGGCAGTTAGTACGGCTGTTAGTACGGCTGGCAGTCTAAATGGCAGTCAGTATAGCAGTTGGTACGGCTGGCAGTACGGCTGGCAGTCTAAATGGCAGTTAGTATAGCAGTTAATACAGCTAGTAGTTAATATAGCAGTTAATACGGCTGTTAGTACGGCTGGCAGTTTAAATAACAGTTAATATAACAGTTAATATAGCTAGCAATTTAAATAATAGTTAAAATAGCAATTAATATAGCTAGTAGTTTAAATAATAGTTAATATAATAGTTAATATAATAGTTAATATAATAGTTAATATAACTAGTAGTTTATATAATAATAAATATAATAGTTTAAATAATAGTTAATATAATAGTTAATATAATAGTTAATATAATAGTTTATATAATAATTAATATAATTAATAATATAATTAATAATATAATTAATAATTAATATAATAATTAATATAATAATATATATAATAAATAATTTATATAATAATTTATATAATAATTTATATAATAAT
>MU380226.1:0-167529 GCA_022495085.1 Xylaria sp. FL1042
ACTTAATTTAATTTTTTTTTATAATAAAAAATATTTATTATTTTATTATAAAAAAACCTTTTTTAAGTTTTTAAATAATAAATATAATTTAAACGTTTATTTATTTTATTTTTTAATCTTTTTATAATTATTTTTAAACTTTTATATTTTTTTAATAATTTTTAAAATAATTATATAGCTAATTTTAAATCTTTTTATAATAAATTTAATTTATTTTAAGCTTTTTTTTTTATTTTTTTATATAAGCTTATTTTTTTATTATATTTAAAAGGTCTGCTATAAATAGTTTATTATATAGTTTTTAGTTTTATATATAATAATAATAATTAAAAATTTTAGCAACGCAAAAATAAGTTTAAAAGCTTAAACTAACGCAAAAAAAGCAGGCAAATATTTTAAAGCTTTTTTAAAAAATATATTTTATATAAATTAGCTTAGCTTTTTTTTAATTAAAGCAAAAGCATTTTTATATTTAACTTAATATATTAAAAAAAAAAGTAATATTTATAAAAAAAAAATTAGTTTTTAAAACAAAAACCTTAAAAAAAAAAAAATAATATTATAAAACTATTAATTTTATAGTTATAAAGCAAGCTTAATAAAAAAGGTCTTTTTTTTATAAAATGTTTATAAATTTTAATTTTATTAAATATATAATAAAAAAATAATAAAAAATATAAATTTATAAATTTATTAATTTTTTTAAAAATTTAAAGATTTATTAAATTTAAAATATAATAATATTAAAAAAACAGCCCTAGCTATTATTATTTTTTATATTTATATAATAATATATTTTTTATATTTATATAATAATATATTTTTTATATTTAATTATTTATTTAGTTTAATTTTTTAGCTATTAACTTATTTTTATATTAATATATTTATTAATTAACTATTATTTATATTACCTTTTTTATTAAATAATAATAAAAATATTAAAAAATCTTTTTTATAAATAACTATTAATTAGTTTTATTATTACTTTTAAATTAAAAACCTTATATACCGCTTATACTTTAATATAAATATATAACAAGTTTATAATAATTAAATAGTTAGCTTTTTAAAAATATTAAAAATAATAAATTTAATATAAATTATAAAAAATATTTACGTTAGCTTTAACTATATTATAATAAATATAATTTAATATAAAATAAATAAATAATATTAATATTTAAAAATAACGCTTATAGCTTAATAAATTATAATTAAATATATATAATATTAATTAATAAAGCTTTTTTTAAAAAAATTATTTAATTTTTAGCTTATTATATTATTATAACTATTATTATAATAAGCTATTAACTATATATTAATAAAAAATATAAAAATATTAGTTTATATTAAATATATAATATTATAAGTTAAAGTAGTAATAGTTTTTAATATTATATTTAAAGCTATAAAACTATTAATTATTTAAATTAAAAAAACGTTTAATTACTTTTATAAATAAATTAATAATAATAAAAGCGCTTATAATATAATATAAATTATATAGTTTAATAATAAAACTAATAACTTTATTACGATTTTAAAATAATAATAAGGTTAAAAAAGTAAATAAAAATATTAAATAAATTATATTAAAAAAAAGCGTTATTTAATAATATTTTAACTTTTTTATACTTTTAAAAACTATTGTTTATATTTATAACTAAATATTTTAACTAAGCAGCTATAATAGTTATTTTTTTTTATTTAATATAAAACTTTTTTAATAATAATTATTTAAAAAAACTATTAAATATATTTATAAACTAATAAAAAAAAAATAACATTTTAATAATATTTAGCTTATAATTATAAAGCACTATTAGTAAAAAAAAATTTTAATAGTTTAAAAATATTAAAAAACTAAATATAAGCTTATTTATAAAAAAAAAAAGTTTAATTAAAACTTACGTAATAAATAACTAGGTTTTAAAAATTAAACAATATATTAATAAGTTAAAACTTTATTATAATAGCTTATAAGCTATAATAAATTATTATTATAATAATATATATTAATTATAAAGCTTAAAAAAAATATAACTTTTTAGTAAATATAATAAAAATAATTTATATTTAGCTTATAGTAATAATAATTATTTAATAAAAAGTTTTTAATACGTAAGTAAAATAATATTAGAAAAAAATTATAAAAAGCTATAAAAAATAATTAAATAGCTATTGCAGCAAAATAATTAAAAAAAAGCAAATTTAATAAATTTAGTAAAAAAAAAATAAAAATAGCAAATTTAATAAATTTAGCAAAAAAAAAGCAAAAATAATATTTTTAAGCTAATTTAATTAAAAAACACTAAAATGCTAATAGTTAATAATTATAATAATTATTTAAAAAAAAAAGTAGTTATAGTTTTAGCTATTAAATAAAGACACCTTAAGCATAAGCCTTAAAATATAAGTACCTTACACTACCGTTTATATAAATAAATATATAAAAAATAAAAGATAGCCTATACTTTAAAAATAAACAAGCAATATTTACAACCAATATAGATCTTCGACTAAAGCGTAGTAATTACCTTAGCCAAGGCTTTGTATTAAGTGGATACAAAGCAGAAAGCACAGCAATAGCACACTATCCCTTAAAAGTGGAATAACAGGGTCGCATTTGCGGCCGTTTATCCAATAGAACGATAAATTGTGCTCAGATACCTATTGTGGCATTCAATTCGTACATAGAGGTACGAATTCCAAGTACCTAGGTACAAGCCCAGGACTCCGTAAATACATAGATTAAGACGTTAGGTATCGAGAGTAATAGTCTTTTATCGTAGAGAACCGCACAATCTTTCTTCATCTTCAAGTGTGTTTTCAAGCTCTTGGCCTAAACCTCTCGTCACAATACCAGGTTGAAACCGTGACATCCCTGATCAGTGCCCCCCTCTCATATGTGACTCTCAAGGTCGATTGAGATGCGTAAACCAGCTGCAGTAAGTGGTTGAAGGAGGAGTAGCCTTCAACTTCCATTATATATCGAAGCCCGAGATGGCTGTTCAAGAAAAGTATTATGATCAATCTTACTATTGTGTAAGGAAGGGTTACCCTAGGGCTTGAAGAAGGGTATACTTAAAACCTGGGGTTTGCTGCTTGTGCATATCAAATGCAAGCCGTAAATGTCTAAGAACCAAGTGGAAAGAGTCGGCTGTACGTGAAATCGTATATTCTTATTAAATTATGTCAGAGTGTAGGTCCTGACAGACATAACTCAGGGAATATTTGTTATGAGCAGATCACCTCTCCCCTAAGCTCTAATTCGTAATGATAATTATATCAAGCTTAGATAGTTCAGCTTGATGCGGCAGCAAGAGGAACACTTTATACATAGGAATGTTCCTGGTAATATGCTCGCTTGCTACGCGACATTAAGTCCCTAGGATTGGATTTAACAATAAATTTACAGTGATTGACTACATGGGTCTTTGTTGGTATATTTTCCCACTCAGAATGATCGCCGGATATATACACACACATACACTGACAACGACGGTAGAAAGTGTGATACATAACGCCCAATTGCGATATATTCTACATCAATAAATCAGGTGATTCCGCCGGCGTATACTGGATTCTGTGGCAAGTGCGTTGCCTCCTCGATGATAGATTTTGGATTCTACAGAGTGTTTGTATGTCACCTACTACCAAGCCATATCTCTGTTCATCCGGTCTACAAACCTAGATTTCATAATAAATGAAAATATAATACCACTATATCTTTAAGAGGGAAGATCGAGCACATGGATTATGACGGTGTTGAAGTCCTCGCTGTCCTAGTCATAAGTGAGCCACAACATTTAATGTAATAGCTTCCTGTGAGCGGATCTCTTACGCATATCTTTCATGTTGTTAGCTGCAAGGAGGTTCCAATGGGTGGGACTACTAAGCTTCCGGATCTGTCTAGGTCGACAACATAGCACCAATAGATCGTTTGGCGGAACTTCCGTCTGCCAATTAGAACGCCTCCACGTTGGCATGAACTAGAACACGCAAATATGAAGCATGACTACATTGCTGGCTCCGATATTGTGAGGAGAAGACAAGAGACCGCGTCTCCTCAGATCAGTGGAAGCCATGGTACGATTTTGGGACTGCGCGAGCGCACGATGCTCAAATGCTGCTGCGATCGATATTGGCAGTTGTGAGCGATGCGAATCAATGTATTGCGCGGAGCACGTACGGTCTGCGGTGCATTCATGTGAGGTAAAGATATACATCATCTACCCATCAAGTCTTTGTGCTCAAATTGGTACAAGGAAGAACCCCTCGATGATGACGCCTGGTTGGCGGCCCAGACGGCAGAGTTAGTAAATCTGAGCAAGAAGACCAACCATGCGGCCCTTGTACGGCACGCAAAAGAGCTTTCGGGTGGCCTAAAATGTCGTTTAGATGACCAAGACCCTTTGGGACGCAGTCAAATGGGCGGTATGCATGTTCATCTTCAGCTCCTATTCGAAGATGGGACGGTGTGGCTAGTCAGAATACTTCGAGAGACACACACATCTTTCGACGACGACCTCAGCAACCGGATTTTGCTCAGCGAGTGCGCCACTCTTAGATGGTTAGAGGCCCTCGACCTACCTACGCCGCGACTTCACGGATACGGGCTGCGCGGTGATCCGCAAAACGAAGTAGGTGTTGCCTATATGATCATCGACAAACTGCCTGGCCAACCCTTCAACTCCGCGGTGGCCACGCAAGAGCAAAAGTCGAAGGTGCTCTGCCAATGGGCAGAAATCCTCTATAAGTTAGGGAAACATCCTTTCAGTAAGATTGGATCTTTGCAGTTCGGCACGAACGGCGCAATAGACGTGGGTCCTATTGCAAGCGATAGAACCGGAACGCTGCCTTTTATAGGACCTTTTACAAGTGCGAGGGACTACTACAGCTCTTGGGCCAATGCCTATATCGAATTCATTGCTGATCGCCAACTTTTTTCAGCGTACTCGGTTGACGCATACCTAATGTTCAAGTGTTTAAAAGAACAAGTTAAAACAGGTTCTTGGCTTGAGAAGTGGGAGGGCCTCGACTCAGGACCTTTTTTTCTGAGGCATATGGACGACAAGGGAGATCATATCCTGATAGATGATGACTTTCAAATCACCGGCATTATTGACTGGAGCTTCGCCAGAACGGTCCCCGCATACGAGGCGCTTGGTCCTTCACTCACGTCCGCAAACACTAGTAATCTCTTCAATGGAGTCCCAGGACTAAATGAGGAAGATATAGTCTTAGGCCAAGAGTTGCAACGTCTCGGGTCGTTACACTGCTATTTTAAATCAGATGAGATGCGACGGTTCCTTTTCGGGCCAGCTATCGGGCTTGGTCTCACTAAGGACGAAGCTATTAATGTCTTCCGAGGTTTAGTAACTACTTTTCGCGAAGATATTCCTGATTGGAAGGAGTGGCGAAGAACCAGTCTCATTAAGTGGAAGGATGATCCTCAGCTAGCTATCCTTCTTGGAACGTTGCCAAAAAGTATGCCACTCTGTTCAACGGCTCAAGACGTCTTTATACCAAAGGTTCCTCGTTTTGCAAATTGCTCTTGGACAAATTGTGATCGCCCGGCCGTCCGAGGCAAAAGCTGCTCGACCTGCATGAAACATCTGTGTGCCGTCCACAGTCTCCCTCGATATCATAAATGCCCATCCGCTGCACTAGTAAGTCCTCGGGAATCCTGTGTGACGTGGCCTATGCTTGCTATCACATCCACTAACAAGAATGAAGCTTGACGATGTGGCCTGGGAGATGAGTATCAACAAGGAAATCGAAGCACTTCTTGCTCAAGTAGATACTGACCAACTTGTCCGTGTGGCTAGCCTCCTACGTCAAGGAGAGCCCTGCAAGTTCTACCCCGGGAAACATCTAGGGGCTGGCGCTATCATGGGATGCGCTAACTATCACGCCTGGATCGTCTTCGACGACGGTGTAAAATGGCTTGCTCGGATTCCTCGAACTACCGATTTCAGCACCATTCCTCCGGATCTCATTGATTACTTCGTCGAGAGCGAGTATGCAACTCTCAAGTTATTAGAGACCATGGGCGTACCTGCCCCCAAAGCTCACGGGTTTGGACTCTCTTCTGACTCCGATAATCTGGTTAAAGTAAGCTATATACTTGAAGATGCCATGCCCGGGCAGCCCTTCTATGCTCATCAAGCAACGCCCGAGCAGAAGTCTCATGTTTACAGCCAATACGCCGACATCCTCATCAACATTAGTCATTTCAGCAGCAAACAAGCTTGCTCAATTCTCCCGCATAACGAGAAGACGAAAGAGGCTGCTATCGCAAGTAATCGGTTTCTATCACTGGGAAAGTACGGGCCATTCGCCGACCCCCTCGACTACTTTACGTCCATCGCAGACCTACACCTAGAATTAATTGCTGATGGGCAACTCTACACGGACTACCCGAAGGAGGCATTTCTCTTCTACAGACTGCTTCGAAACCGGGCTGCTCCAGCTTTGGCCGCAGCCACCGCATCCGCTAAGGGGTTCTTCCTCAAGCACGTTGACGACAAGGGCGACCATATCCTCGTGGACGAGAATTACAACATCACCGCAATCATCGACTGGCAATTCGCGCGCTTCGTCCCCGCTTGCGAAGCCTTTGGCCCTTCTTTATTCACTGCTGACTTAGGCGATTTATACAATCCTTCTTCTACAGGACTTAGCGCAGATGATATATCTTTAGCAAACTGCCTGGAGCAGAAGGGGAGAGGGGATCTTGCAGCATTTGCGCGGGGGAGTGATCTCGCTAGGCGATTTCACTTTGGACTTGCTTCCGGACTGTCGAGGAGTGAAGCCTTAAGAATGATTGGGGCTGTACTCTCTTTGCTTGACGATGAAATAACTGAGGATAAACTAGAAAGCTGGACGGAGAACAAATGGGATCAAGCCGTTGATGATCCAAGGCGTGGAAAAATTGGGAAATTGGTAGCAGAACTTGAAAAGGAAAAATCAGAGAATCTATGATAGTGAAATTACCCAACGGTCCAGGTGTCCATTGACGTTGATAAAGAAAACGTTGGCTACGATTGTCACAATTATTTAGGGTGACTTCCTAGGAAGTCGCTCGATGTCGCAACTCAATGACAAACAACGTTCATAATACTCAACTATAATAAAGCCCGTGTAACCTACCTAGGCAGATAGCTAAAATGAACAGATAATAATTTAAATTTTTTTTTTTTACCTCTCTTCTATGATATTTATACTGAGCTCTACGATTGATGCCTGAGCTCCTTTTGAAATGAAACCGGCTATATGCAATGAAACTCATTCCGGGGAGCCGACCCGGTCTAAAGCGGTGACTTAGGTGAAATGCTCTCATTGTATTCGGCATTTTAGTCGAATTGGATAGATTTAGTCATATAGTCTTTAGGTTAGTTAGTCATGACTCCCCCGCGTCTGCTGGTGATTGGCTTGTTAGAGTCTCCTTAGCATAGTAATGTCGTCATGGCTGGCGACGAAGTAACATGAAGATATTCAGCCCCTTATGAACTGCATCGAACTAGCTTAGTAGATTCAGAACTATCATGGTACCTAGAGCTACAGAGACCTCAAGTAACTCTACCTTCGTAACTGGGTGGGGTGTACTTTATTGCCGTACTTACACATACTAACTGGCTACCAGATATATACTAGTAGTTGCTATTACCCCATGTTGGCCAGCTAGACTGATATCCAAGCACCGATGATATGTTTACAATGGAGTTGGAAATGATTGGCCGCTTCCTGTCACAAATGTGAGGGGTAGCAATACACTTTTCTATTGGTCTACTATGTTTAATAGTCTAAAACAATGAATAGACGCCCTTTTTATAACTCACGACCACTTGCCTTCTCAGCTGTTGAGCTTTCTGCCTTCTCGTGTGTCACCTTTTCGCTAGGAGTCCATTCCAAAGCCTTCAGACGTTCTGAAAGAATTGGGTGTGAGAAGTGGTAACTAGCATACATCCAGTCGGCCTCCATGGTACTCAGGTTCTGCACTTGAAGCTTGATGAGAGAAGCGGCGAGTTCGGCCTTGTAACCCAAGTTACGCGCGAAGGCGTCCGCTTGGAATTCGAAACGTCGGCTCATGATATTCATGAGCAGTTTGATGACGGTATCCATGGGAGCCAATGCATCAGAGAAGAGGATGAAACCAATAATGATGGGATGTTCCTTCACGAAACCAAAGTCGGCGTACAATGAGTGGTTATTGATGAAGACGGAGAACAAGGTGAAGATATAGAAGACGTGTAACTGTAAATAGTTAGCGACCGCTGCCTAAAAAAAGCTGAGTAGAGATATTATTCACCTGCGAAATACCGAATAGTCGAGTGGTGTGTCCAAGGCTCCAGTGGCCCAGCTCGTGGGCTAGAACAGCGACGACTTCTTCCTCTTTGCTCTTCTCAATTAGGGTATCGTAAATGACAATGTGCTTCTTCCAAGGAAGGCCGAAAAAGTATGCATTGCTGTGTGCGCTACGCTTGCTTCCATCAATGACAAAGAGCTCTTGAAGTGGGAACTTGAGCTTCTTGGCAAGAGCCTCAGTTTCCGACTTGAGTTTGCCTTCTTCCAGGGGAGACAGCTTGTTAAAGAGGGGCAGAATAACGATAGGGTAAACCGTGATCATGAACATCTGGATAGCGGCGGTGAAAAGCCAGAGGTATGTGACGAATTGGTTGCCTGTCTTCTTCACAATGCGGAGGAAACCGGCTAGAATTGGCGGCGCAAAGACGAAAGCGAGTAGGTTAGACTTGATCATATCGGTGATGAATAGCTTGGGCGTCTGCTTGTTGAAACCAAACTTCTCTTCAAGCACAAAAGTGTGGTAGATGCTGGCGGGGAGTGACAAGGCTTGCTGGATTAGAATGAACGAGAGGACGAAGACGATGGAGTGAGAGATCTCGCCGGTGAAACGAGTGGGCGCGAAGCGGACTAGGAGATCACCAGTCCACGACCATAGCTTGGGCAAGACATCGTAGTGTATGAAGGCGACGTTCTGGATTTGCCCCCAGAGACCTTTGACGAAACCGAACTTTGCTTTAGCACGACCATATTCCTGGCTCTTATCATAGACTTCTTGGGACACTTCTTGCGCGAGCACCTTAGGGGGCCGTGTGTTCTTAAGGACCCGGTATTGGCGGAGGGAGAGGAACTCTTCGAAGCAGTACTGCGCGACAGAGAACCCTATGATGAGCTTCTTCCACGGGAAGAGCGGGCGATCGAGGGCGCGAGCTAGTCGCTGCAAGGGTGCTGTTATGTTAGCATTTATGCGTATGTAGGCAGCTCTAAGTCCACAGCGATGCGCAGCTTAGAATACCCGGGGACACTTGCCTGGAGAAAATCCATCTTGTGGAAGTGCTATCCTATCCAGTTCTGTCCTTGGCTTGTCCTATTTTATTTTCTTGGTGGTTGTGTGGAAGGTAAAACAGGTAGGAACAGTTTCAGAGCAGCTCTCACAGTTTATGACGAGCTGATGGATGATCTAATTCGTCTACGTGTCGAAGTAAGTTGTGGCTGAACTAAGCACTACGTACCTAGGTAGCTCTAAAATTCTATAATAAGCAGGTGGGGGTGCTCAGTACACCTTAAGACAGGCTGATGGATTCTGGGGTGGTTGCACACCACCAGCCACGCGTGTGGCGCAATAATCCATTTAAGACGTTGGTGTATACCTAGTATTCTCTACCAGTATTTTGAATACGATGAAGGCAACAGCTTGACCCTCGCTTCCCATATATCGTCATCACTATCTCATATTTGCCTTAACCCTCTCCAACAGCTGCTCCTTCGTGTCGTTTGAGCCGGGATATAGATTGCGCTGAGTACGACCATGTCAGTTATTGTAACCGAAACAATTAAAGGCATAATTTGGTTCTTACAGCGGCTAGCCATCTTCGCAATTCTTCTCTCGTCCAAGTTTCTGGATTGCCTGTCGGATCGGGCTCGGCAGGAAAGATGTCTCCACCCCAAAAGGACCACTATTAAGTGAATCGTTAGAGTTGGTATGTGACTTAATGTCTTATGAAAAGGCAGAGTGAGGGTAGTACAGGCGGACGATACCAGCGACGACTTACCACGACAGCTGCCGTGACCAATCCAGAGAAGGCTTTGAAATATAGCTCCATCAGTACTGGACTCGTGATAATTTAATCTGTGTTTATACCTAAGACGGCGTTCTGGTTGCAGTTAGAACTGGGTTTCCCTAGAGTGGATAGCACTGCATATATACCTTTGACTTCATGGCATTGTCAAGAGGAGTAGGCATTGTGGACAGACAATCAATAAATGAGATGCGGTGCTTTGATTGGTTGTTAAGAACGGTTGAAACATGAATAGTTTGTCAATCTACTTGAGTTTTTATAGGAACAATGAGTCACAGTCGCCATCATCCTAGGTATACTGCAAGATCAGGCAACTCTGTCTTCTTATTTGAATGCCTGGGAGCTTGTAGACTAGGTGCTAGATACTTAGGTACTTTAACGAGGTGGCAGAGGGGAGCTAGCGCCACAGGCCATCGACGCCACGTCAGCCACTGTACAGCATCCCACTTGGTCCCATTACAAGTGGTCCGTGCTCGTCCGCCACAATCATTGGCTACTGCTCGCTAGAGAACCCTTGTCTTCCACACAATTTTGTGCCGGCGATAGAATAATCGAGACCAACTCCCCGAACGAAATATTCGTGCCGAACCATTTCATCGTCCTCACATTCGCCAAATCGCCAAGATGCCTCAAGAGATCGCCGATATCAAGAGAGTATGTTTCTAGCGAAGAGTATTCCAGACAGTTGGGAAAGAAAGAATTCTAACAATTCCGGTATTAGTTCATCGAGATCTGCCGGCGGGACGACGCCAAGTGTACGTGTGACGAGCCCGAACCGATTAATTGACGAGTGATGTGTTGTATCACGAAAAGGGACTCCTGATTCTGACGAATATCCATATCTTTAGCCGCCCGGATCAAGAAGAGCACAAAGTCGTCGCAGACCAAGTTCAAGGTCCGATGCTCAAAGCAGCTCTACACTCTTGTGCTGAAGGACTCTGAAAAGGCCGAGAAGCTCAAGCAGAGTCTGCCCCCGGGTACGCACAATCCCAATCGTCATGGACTATTCTGGATAATGCATCATAGGCTAACTACTATGGCCTGCAGGACTACAAATCAAGGATGTCCCCAAGAAGAACAAGAAGGGCAAGCACACGGCTTAGGTGATATGAGGGGGAATGCATTTCAACTTACGAGCATCTGGATGAAAGGCGACGATATCTAAGTAGGTTGGGCAATACCGGCACGACCGAATCTCGATTAAAGGACAAACGGCGGGTGGCGTGTACGGAAAACAACGATGATGCATAGGACCAGCACAGGGCTGGCCAGGCTCATTACAGGCGTCTACGGATAGCATGGAATTGAGATTTTTTTGCAAGCGGACGAGGCTTGTGATAGACAATTCCCATCGATTGCACTATCAAAAGAACAAAATTGGACCAAAACACAACACTGTCTGGTCAATACTGCAAACCCCTGGAATCTCGTCATGATATATCCTATTGTTCTAAGATCTGACTTGTATCAGTCTAAAGTTCTTGACTCGCACATGGGATTCTCTTTCATGCAAAGTTTACTCGTTGATTAGTCGTTGTAGCGTGACTAAACCTATTCAAGTCTGGATGTCGGTGGCGTCATCGGAATGGGCCTTGGAAAGCATGGATCTTTCTTTTATTTGCATCTGATATTGTTGTTCACAGAATTCTTTTGTAATGCTTTACATCGAAAGCCTTCGTAAATGTGCGCAAGGTGTTGCCAAATTCACCGTAAGCCGGCGACTGTTCGAACTCGCCATGTTTCTCGACAGATGGCCAACCAATAAAGAGCAGGAATTCGTCGGTATCGGGATCCGCCTTCTGCACTCGAAAGCTAGACCTCTCGACCCTAGGTTTCACAAAGTCGTCGAGGACCGTCTTGCAGGTATCCCAAGCCTTCAAGAACTCGTCCTTTCTATCGGCGGGGATCTGGACCCTGCCGACACTGACGACGGGACTCCGCAGCAGCGACTCCTCGCCCGCGGTAGTATCGACGGGGCGGAAGACGTGGGAGTCGAGGTGGAAGTACTCGAGCTTGGTGAAGTCGAAGTGCGCGCCCAGGGGCGCCGAGCTGGCCTTGTACTCGTCGGCGGCCAGCCACGCGCCGTGCTCGTCGCTCGAGGACCAGTGCGCCGTCTCGAGGACCACCCGCGGGTCCTCGACCTGCTGGAACAGGGCCACGCCGCGCGCTTCCCGATCCGTCGGGGCCGAGGGCACGTTGCGGGCGACCCAGTCCGCCTGTGCGTCGAGCGCACCCTCCAGCGCGGCCTTGTTCTCGGCCGTGAACGTATCGGAGGAGCTCGTAAGCCAGGTGACGTTTGTGACAGGCATGGCGATGTGGCGATAAGTGGACGTCTCACTAATCTCCCCTTCCTTCCTTTCGTTGCGTTATTTTTTTTTTTTTTTTTCTGTATGTAGGACTGACTGAGGGACTGGCTGGACTACCAAGACGGGGATTTCGAGGGGATCTTGAATTAGGTAGTTTGGAAATTTAGAGCCTCTTAATTCTATAGCATAATCTGATAAGAAGGATTTACCTAGACTAGGTAGTTAGGAAATCTGGGTATTTCTAATAATAACTCACTGTACGCTATAATTCAGTGTATACTACGCATACACATATTGGCGCTGATCTTTCCAAATCATGGTGTAGATGCTGACATTCTATTGCGCTCAGCCCAGAGAAACGGGACGCCTGAGCCTCCTTTACTATACTTACCTGCGCAGTCTACCCCGCAGAGGAGAACAAAGAACAGCAATTTACAGGCCGAAAAAAGAGGGTTACTCCAAGTTCTTTTTTGAGGCCCCAGTTGGGGTTAATAACATCCGGATGTTGTGGAATGCCCATAGGTGAACTATATCGTATCAAAAATGCCCTCGCCGTACTCCGTGACATGCCCACAGCGATGAGCCATGCACACAAGCTTGGTATGCAGAACATAATTGTACCTACAGATCATGTGTCTGGCACCCGGTTTTGACTTAATTAGGCACACCCCGGTTCCCAATGAGGGCTCGGGGTTACTTAACTTGGATGCGCCGGCGATTCGCCGATTCCGGTTCAGAACGCGACCGACTTACCTAACTGCACTACCTATCTTTCTCCCCGAAGCACACGCACCGTTTAGACCTGCGTCATACGTACATCTCGCTTGGCTGTTGTTAGCGACTGTATCACGCACGTACGATGCTGGGGAGAGAAATGGCTTGCGATCAAATCTATCTAAAACTCTCACGTCACACTAACTTTACTTCCCCGTTAACCTGATATAGGACTCTAGTATATAAGAGGTGGTCGTGAAGAGCAAATAAACAAATACACAACATTTTTTTCTCTTGAAACAAGAGAGAACTCCTATGAGCATATAAAAAAACGCTTACATTATTGCCATAAGCGGCTGGTCCTGGCGAGATGGAGATAACCAGCTGGTTATGCATCGTATATAACGGGGCAGCAGCTCGGTAAACAGTCGGTAGTGCAGGTTAGGTATGCGCGAGAGACGTCCGCACGGCACGCACATATGCAACAACACGGCGCGCGGAGAAAAAAAAAACTATCGAAGCAAGAGACAGCGTTGGTACTTTCTTATCAAATACTATTTTGCCTTCCTGGTCAGCTTACTCCAACGAGATAAAGCGACGGGTGCACAGATGGGGCCTTAGGAGGAGAGAAGAGTAGTACAGGAGAGGATCGTGGTTTATTCTATTCCTGTTTTCGACCTGACACATCACATCCTCTAGCTGCTTTTTTCCCCAAGCTTCTCCTATCAAAGCAAGTTCTATTTCTTTTCTTGGCTTACCAGAGCCTCTTCTTTCCCCTTGCCCTTGATGTGCATTGCGCATAAAAATCTTCGGTATATCCAGCTGACTGGACATGACTAGGCATTTCTGGGTTGGTTGCCACAGCGAACTCTTAGCGTAGGCCCAACATCCAGACAATAACAGTAACGTTTTATTGACTGAAACGCTCAGATCCTGGCGGAGTGTAGTGTACGTATTCTATTACAAAATAGAAGCATATCCACTCGTCGCTAGGCGTGGCAGAGCAGGGATCTTAGTACATATACTATAAGTGTGATCGGTACCTTGTTCCAGATGCATGTTCCTCGCATGTACCTCTCAGCCTCTGACGGGAGGTGACTATGCTGAAAAGTACTTAGTATGGCGTCCATGCCTATTTTATTTGGCCCAATGCGGGAAAGTTGATTTCCGTAGCTGCAGCAGCCAATGAAGACCAGGTCTTATCCCACGCAACAGACGGAAGTTTCCCCTTTTCCTATGGCTCGCCATTGGCCAGACAGGCCAACCTCAGCCTCCCCACATCCAAGTGAAAGGATAGAGCGTGGGTCCTGGATTATTACCACGCTGAGTCCCGGCTCTGCTCGCTCGCTCACCCCGACATGGATTACGCTATTAGGTACGTACTGTACCCGGGCAGTTTGGTCGCGTTGCTCGATTTGAAGACCCCCGTGGGTGCGATGGACAGAGGGGCCGGAATGATTCCAGAACTTCCATCGCTCATCATGATTTGGAAATTCGGAAGCAGAAAAGGGCATGCATTACTTATAAGCGGGCCATTTGTGCTCCAAGGCAGTAAGTACCTCCCAAGGGCTAGCTTATCACAGTCCCGACCGGCTGTGACCCGATTCCCATGTTTCCCGTGTGTTGTCTCGGCCTTCGAGGGAGGATGGGCGTTGCATGTACCTATAGTATACAACAAGAGGAATGGCTGGTGACTGACTGATTGATTGAGCAATTGATTGATTGATTGAACCATATAACCAGATGCAACGGGCTCATCAATCAGTCAATCAATCAATCAATCGGTATCTAGCTAGGGTACACTATCATACTTAGTAGGTACGCCAGTGTGTATAAAGTAAGTACGTAGTACCTAGAGAATCCCTGTAGCTCCATCTCGAGGAACCTGGCCTGTCAATATGAGGTACTGCAGCTTCGTCAGGTACGTGTACTTACTTGCGCATCATAGACTTCGCACTACAGAGCAGAGCTTGCAGCCGATAGGTACTCTGCATTGGTACCAGTGCGCGCGTTAGTACACGCCCACACACATGACCTCAACGCAAACCTTAACCAACCGTTGATTGGCTGGCAAACTCTAATCGACATAAGGTCACTTTGGAGTCCCTGCGTATTCGTACTTGAACCGAACCTCCTCGAAACTAATGTCCCTCCCGCTTGTCTTGTCGTGTTTGCGTTGTGCATACATACGTACATACACTACATAACACACTACCTGTACTTAACTTATACACACTAGTATTACATGTCTCTAGCCGGTGGGCGAGAGAGAGAGAGAAAGAGAGAGAGGGACCCCCCCGATGCATCCTACCGATCAACTAATTCTACCTGTACTACCTACCTAACACTAACCTCCTTACTGCCTGCCTGACCTATTACTACTGCTAATGACATAGCCAGGCAGGAAGAAGCAAGCCCGGCCCTGCCTTACTTAGTAGTAGAGGTAAGTGGTTTAGTTTGGTGCGGGTGCCCAGATCCTTCGAAGACTAATAAGCCAGGGTACGCTTTTTAATAATAGCTTTTTCCCATAATACATACAAATAGCTTCGTTGCCTTTATTATCTTGTACCGTCCTCCGATTCCCCCTTCTTTCTTCCCTCCCCCCTTTCCGCAATCTTTCGTTCCTCGTGCTCCATCTTTTTTTGTTTGTTTGGCCCAGTGCTCTCGTTAAGTACACATAGGCACACTGCGGCACAGAGTTCTTAGTCATTAGTCTTCTGCGAACATCAGTGCCGCCTTTGATTACATATTGTGTCCCCCAGTCTCGGCTCCTTGTCAGTCACCACTACTCGGCTCACCTCAAATCAAAGACAGGAACTGCCAGCTCAATTGGTGCGAGAAGCCTTCAGCGCGTTCGACTCTGTCAAATAGATACTCTACGGTTGCCATATTTTCGAAAAGGATTTATTGGGGATAACCCCGTCCAAAGGATCGTATTTGCTGCAACTCATGACTCGCGTTCTAGCGACTCCCGAAAGCTCGTCTTCGGAAATGCCCAGCCTCACAAATGGCTTCCACGCGACGGAGGTGAACGGAAATGGGCGCACCAATGGCCGTACCAGCAGTAATGAGGGAAGTAGGTCGTCAAGCGCGAGCGATGGCGCCAGGTTTGGACGTAGGAAGTCCACTCCTATGATGCCCCCTTTTATGGTCTCGGCACCGGGCAAGGTCATCGTATTTGGAGAGCACGCTGTGGTGCACGGCAAGGTATGTTACTAGCAAAGGCCCATGGGCACGCTGTTGCACGCGCCCTTCTACTCTTAAAATCTGGTTAGATCGACAAACACTAACCGATTCCCTGCCACACAGGCCGCTATCGCCGCTTCGATTTCTCTACGCTCATATCTTCACGTAACGACGCTGTCTAAATCGCGACGCACCATCACCCTCAGATTTCCTGACGTCGACCTAGTACATTCATGGCATATCGACGACCTCCCTTGGGAGCTATTTTCACACCCATCCAAGAAAAAGTACTACTATGACCTTGTTACAAGTCTCGATCCCGAATTGATGGCTGCTATCCAGCCACATCTCGCAGACGTTTCGAGCGACAAGTCTCCTACTGAGCGCAAGATTCACCAGAACTCTGCAGCTTGTTTCCTATATCTCTTCCTATCTTTAGGTTCACAGAAGTTTCACGGCTGCATATATACGCTACGGTCTACAATACCTATTGGCGCAGGTCTCGGAAGTAGCGCGTCGATTGCCGTCTGCTTGTCGGCCGCCCTATTATTACAAATCCGCACCCTCTCAGGGCCGCACCCTGACCAACCATCAGATGAAGCACGGCTACAAATAGAACGGATAAATCGGTGGGCTTTTGTAGCAGAGATGGCCATACATGGAAACCCTTCGGGTGTCGACAATACTGTGTCTACGCAAGGCAAGGCCGTCGTTTTCCAACGAACTGACTACGACAAACCTCCTGTTGTGACACCATTATGGGACTTTCCTGAGCTCCCACTACTATTAGTGGACACACGTACGCCAAAATCAACAGCCGCCGAGGTGGCCAAGGTAGCCAGGCTAAAGAACACCCATCAAAAGCTCGTAGGCAGTATCCTCGATGCAGTCGACAAAGTGACCCGAACTGCCGAGGGCCTCATTGACGAGGATGACTTCGATGCCAAGGAAAATGAAAGCCTCAGACGCATGGGTGAATTAATTTCCATCAACCATGGCCTGCTTGCTTCCCTCGGCGTCTCGCACCCTCGACTCGAGCGTATACGCGAGCTCATTGACTTCCAGGGGCTGGGGTGGACAAAGTTGACGGGTGCCGGAGGCGGTGGGTGTTCAATAACATTAATGAGACCCGGAGTGTCAAAGGACGAATTAGACTCGCTAGAGCAACAACTCGATAAAGAAGGCTATTCACAGTTCAAGACGACACTAGGTGGAGACGGTATCGGCGTTCTATGGCCAGCGGTGTTGAAGAATGGATCAGATGAGGATGACGATGGCGGCATGGAGATCGATCTTGACAAGTTCCTCAACGCGCCTGGAACGGAGGGTGTAGAGAAGCTGGTCGGTGTCCACGGCGGAACCGGCGAGAGAGAAGGGTGGAAGTTTTGGAGGGTAGAAAGCCGATAACGACAGCAGACTTAAAGAACATGGTCATTGCTTTGCTCTCTCGTTTTTCTTTGCTTTCTAACCTGGCTGCCTTAAGGCAGCATTAACTTCCTCGAGCGGATTCACCGAGCAGTTCAGTGGGTATCATGATGGGAGCGGAAGCCGGAGATCGTATTGTATCATACATATTGTTCTGGGGATATATCACAGTGACATTTAGCATGCATATTTGGAGTATAGTTAGATCAGGGGCTCGATTTGCTTCAAGTCTTTGATAACAGCAGCAGGTATACTTTAACCACAGTGCGATTCGTATTAATAAGAGTCGAGTTACTTGCCAGCCATGCATACTTATGCAAAGCGAGCCGATGCAGCCGGCACTTTTTGAGCTCGTCATCTGACCTACTTAGTAAGTAGAAAGAGAACTGAGGTAAAGGTTTGGATCTAGGGGGGGTAAATACATGCTATCGGACGATCGCGAACAAAGCGCGAAGTGACGAGCGAAGGCGGGAAATGGAGAATAGGAAGTAGGAAGTTTGCGGTGAATAGCAAGGAGAACTTGAGGGGAAACTGCGTATTCGGGTCGCTCTTGGCTTGCCGAAACAAGTCGACAATGCAATCGGGGATGGATGCGTTCGGGGGGTTACCTACATGCCTACCTCCTGGTAGGTAGGTAGGTAGGTACAACCCAATTCAACCAGCTAACCCCACCATCCGTCCCACCATCCCACCATCCCACCATGCCACTCTTCACCCGACCGTTGCATCCGATCCAATGCACCACCTACCACCTCATCACCACTACCTAATCGCTCCCGTCCCGCTACTTTTCGATCGCCCGCAGCAATGCCCGCGAAGAACAAGGGTGCAAATTCCAAGGTGAAAGAGGTTGAAGGTGAGTCAAGTCAAGTCGAGTTGGGTTTTGGTTGATCCCCTGCCTAATGCGTTCCGGGCTAATCACCAAGCTCGAGGGGAGCTTGGATGATCCCTTGTTCATGCTCACTCACGACTTTGCATTCCAGCCAGCCTTGCATTCCAAGCCTCGCTGCCTAAACGAATATAACGAACATGGTAAAAGAAAGATCCCGTAACTGACTAGTAAATGTCTTGTCCAGCGAAGCAACAAGCGCCCGCACAGCAACTGCCCCAACAGCCCCAGACCATTCGCGAACTGGAGTGGCAGCAATACTGGTCCACAAACCCGATCCACAAGACAGTTGAACAACAGGGCTTCAATAGCCTGAACCCCGCCGACAAACGAACCTACCTCAACCTTGAACTAGTCAGAGGCACCAGCTACATCGACGAGCTCTCTAAGAAGGGCCAGCGCGAGTTCTGGAAGCAACTGAGCGAGGCCAACGTGCCGCTGCGCAGCGCACCGAGGCCCAAAGACGACCAGTGGGGCCGTGACAGGAACGGCCGAGACATAGGCGATTACACACTCGAGGAATTCGCCGCATACGAGCAGAAGAAGGCGCGCATAAGCGAGCTAGACCTCGAGAGCACCTTCTTTAAGCGCGACAGGGAGAGGGCGCATCGCAAGACAAAGAACCCCACCACGGGTGAGGTATACACCATCACCGAGGACGACGTCAAGGCTGAGAAGAAACGTCGCCACGAGATGGCTACTCTCCGCAGCGAACTGTACGGCGCAAAGCTGAATACATACGCAAATGATCCCGAATGGGACGATGTTGTGCCCATACCGCAGGACGAACCCGACGGCGCATTAGCCGCCATCGCCTATGCCGAAGATTATGCCGAGGGTATGCGTCGTTCGAAGCAGCGAGCTCTCCACCTCGCCCTCTGTTATGATTAGAACCCGGTTGCTAATACTGTACTGCAGCGATGGCCTACCTCCGTGCTGTTATGGTAGTCAAGGAACATACGCCACGCTGTTTACGACTAACCGAGCACATCATCGACATGAATCCATCACACTACACGGTGTGGCTTTACCGCTTCGACATCGTCAAAGCATTGGGGATCCCCATCTCAGCTGAACTAGGGTGGTTGAATGACGTATCGCTCGAGCATCTGAAGAACTATCAGATATGGCACCACCGACAGCTGTTGTTAGATCTTCATTACCCTACGCTGCAATCGGACGCGGATGCAGTTGCAGCGCTGGCCGCCGATGAGCATAACTTCCTAGCGGATATCCTGGGGAGGGACACGAAGAACTACCATGTATGGAGTTATCGGCAATACCTCGTGCGTAAGCTCGGACTGTGGGATTCGATCGGGGAGATACCCAGTATTGAGCTGTTGATTAGTGAAGACGTGCGGAACAATTCAGCGTGGTCGCATCGGTTTTTCCTAGTATTCGATAACCCGAAACAAAGCACGCCAGAGTCACATAGCACCGAGTACGACCCCAAGGTCCCCACAGACATCATCGATCGTGAGATTTCGTACACCCAGGAGAAGATCGGACTAGCCCCTCAAAATCAGAGCCCCTGGAACTACCTCCGCGGTGTGCTCGTCAAAGGGGGGAAACCATTAGGGACCGTGCGCGAGTTCGTTGAGACATTCGTCACAGCTCTCGGCGAGGAACAAGAAGAGGTTCGCAGCTCGCACGCCCTAGACTTGTTGGCTGATATCTACAAGGAGGCCGGTGAGAAGGATAAGGCCGACCTGTGTCTGCGCCGACTTGGTGAGAAGTGGGATCGCATACGAGAGGCTTACTGGGCGTACAGACGACGACAGCTGCAAGAATAGGACGATCGAAGCCATCCTGCTACCTTGCGGGGTATAGGAGAGGGACACTATGAGAAAATTGACGACGAACCCCTGTTTGAGTTTCTGAGGAGTAATCGTATAAGAAACCTCTTGCTCAATACTAACCCCCTCGAATAGTCGACTTAGGTAGATGCTAGTGTTGTCGATTTTGGATCATGCTAATGGGAAGGTCCTAAATATGATATCGAGAAGGATATGCGGAATGGCTCTAGTACTACAGGTAGCTGAATAACATATGAAATAGTCGGGTCCATACGGGTTTCGTTTCGGTTGACTGTTCTATTTATTTGTCTTGCGCTTATAGTTGATCCCTTCATAACCCATCATGATATTACATAAAGGCAATAATACTCGGCGCCAATTATATGCCTTGCGTTCTTCCTGAACTACATTCTAAGACCGACATCGAGGCAGCCTCTTTCATCTAATCGGAGCTATCCCTTCACCGCTCGTGTCCAAAATCTCCCTCGCTTCCCTATTTTCTTTTCTTTTCCAATTCTCATTTTCACATTTATATGAATCGTTTTCTTTTCCATCCGCTCTTCTTACTGGTGAATGGATTTCTCTTCCCTTCCCACTTCCCTTCCCCTCGCCTCTTTAATTTATATCAGAAGAAAGGGGAAGGAAATGCTTACCGTAAATTCGAGGGAATTAACTTCAACTTTCGCCCTTGCTTTCTTTCTTTCTTTCTTTGTTTCTTTATTTTCCTTTTTCTACTCCCTTCTGCTCATTCCTTATATTCTCTTCCACCCCCGCCGCACTTCTTCTTCTTCTTCTTCTTCGTCAATTGCCTTGATTTGCTTGAACTTGCTTGAACTTGCTCGATCTCACACCCCGAATCTCTCGCGGTACTTCGTCAGCAGATCCATGGAGATGCCCGACCCGCCGCACACGACGAGCACGACGTTCGTCCTCGCCCAGTGCTCGTCGTCGTCGTCGTCGGCGTCGGGCGTGAGCGCGGGGCGGAGAATTTCAGTGCTGTTGTAGGCGCCCGCCAGCGCGGCGCCGCAGGCGACTTCGACGAGGAAGCGTGCGTCGTCGAGGAAGCGCGCGCATGCCGAGACGGCTTCCGCGTCGGAGACGACGGCGCTTACGAGGCGTGGGGGTGTTGATTTTGTGTTCTGGGGTGTGGCTGTGTTGGTGGTGGTGGGGATGCCAGATTTAGGTGGAGGAGAGGGAAAGGTGAAGGTCGTTGCGCCGCACTTCTCTGCCCACGCGTATGTCTGCGCCGAGACGCGCGGCGCGCCGAGCGTCGTCGCCACGCTCGTTATGCCCGGGAGTGTGACGAGTGAGCCTGCGCGGATGCTGGCTGCTAGGGAGTCCGTGCCTGTGGTCTCTAGCGCGAAGACGGCTGGGACTTTGCCGGTGGTGTAGTTCCTCTCTATGCCTTCCATAATACCGTTTAGTAAACCACCGCCTCCGACACTGCAGACGATAGCGTCGATTACGCCGTCGTTATCTCCGTCCCCCTGGAAGAACCCCTTTGCCTCGAGCGCCGCGAGTTCGTCGACTACTGTCCCGTTCCCGGCCCAGATCAGCGGGTTGTCGAAAGGCGGCACGTAGACACCATCCGGGTCGCTCTCCGCCGCGGCCCGACACGCAGCGTCGGCCTCGGGCCAGATGTGTCCGGCGCGATGCGGCGTTGCGCCGAGGGCGGCGAGTTTGGCGAGCACGAGGTCGGGGGTTATCGAGGGGAGGAAGACGTCGCAGGGCTGGCGCAGGGTCCGCGCTGCCTCAGCACAGGCGAGACCTGCGTTGCCGCCGCTGCTGCAGTAGAAGTGCGAGCGCCCTGTGCTTGAGGATAGCAGGGCGCGCGACATGAGGGTTCCGATCCCGCGGGACTTGAACGACCCTGATGGTTGCAGGTTTTCGAGCTTCAGGTATATGTTGCACCCCGCGATCCGGGATAGCTCTGGAGACGGGATGCAAGGTGTCTCTATGTGGAGCTTGGGTAGATCTGGCACGTATGAACCCATTGTTGCGGGAGGGTTGATGGCGAGGAGTTGGTTTTGCCTTGTGTGAGCAGTTGCTGTTGAGTTGCAAGCCTGGTATCAATAACACAGTGGCTCGGTTATTTTCTCACTATCCAAACTCTCGTAGTTCAGTCTCAGCTTCCCTCTAATAGTACCTAACAAGAATATCCTGTCCGATACGTTGACGGGAGCGCTGGTGATCTGAGTTGTGAAAGTCGCTGGGGACTTATACAGAGATAAGAAACGGTTCCGAACGTAGTCCAAGCGGAAGCGTGTGGTATATATCTTGTAGGCCTTGATAACCAGGAAATGTTAAACCACGACAGTCTTTTAACCTAGATAAAATCGAGAGATGGTTTAGATTTATATAATTCTTCCTTACGTCTCATCTAAATACTCGTGGTCTATGCACCGGAATTTTTTCAGGGGGCGTGGATCATGTCGAAGTCGGAGCAGATAGACTATAACAGTGCTATGGGGAAAGATGCCGTCCCCACAGGTTTGCAAAAGGGCGCGGCCGGCGGCCGGGGTTGTTCGAGACGTAGATAGACGGCCACATTCCCGCCACAATGCGACCAATAGATATAGAGATAACGCGCCCGTGAATCTACCTCCCTGATGCAAACAAGCTCAGGTCCTAATTGCTACCATCGTGACTTTTTCCGAGGTAAAGCAGCGAGGGTTGACGGATTCCTCTTGAATAAGTATAGGGTAAGATGGAGCGAACTATAGGGTAATGAAGAATAAAGGTGGTACCGCCCGAACCAAAGGCCGGTCGCTCGGTCCGATGCTGGCCGCGTACGACTCGATCCCTTCGGCTTGTCTTTGACGTGACGAGACAGAATTCCGCCCCGACACGGCTCGTTCTTGTTTCCAATCCTCAAGTGAGGGTGCTACTCCCCCTCAAGACCGTCTTTTTCCATATTTCAAGCGGCGTTTGGGAGACGGGCTAGAACTGGCCATCATCGGCTTGAAGGTTTTATGGTATCCTAGCTCTGCAGGAATTGAAACAGTTTCGCCCATTGACGGTTCATAGCAAATAAAGCTTGTAATCATTATTGTCCGGGGTGCCTTTGATGAGCTCGTTTAATTTGATTCGATTTCGCCTAGTGCCACTCATTTTATGTTGTCATCGATGATTAGCATTCCTACTCAGACCAACATCTGGGTTTCCTATGCTTCTTTAGGCCGACTCGAGGCGATTCGCGTTGGCATCTTGGGACGACTACCAGAATGGTCTCAGATTGAGATCGAACCCCTCATGCAGTGGATGTAATCTAGATGCGTTTCGTCTTTGGTCCTCTGAAGAACTAGCGACAATTTAGACCCAGGCCGATTACCAGATAATATACCTATACAACGAGAGGTATTGTGCCAGCAAGGAAGTAGGTATCAAAGATTGATGCTGAAATATCATCCAATCTCACATCGTAACTCGAAGTTTTCTGAGGAGGTCAAACAGATCCGACACATGGCTACCTAAGTAGCAAGCAAATATCAGATGAGCTAGCCTCCGGGAGAAGCACTTAGCTACCTAGCCTAGGCAGTACTGCCTGGGTAATGTTCTGGCGAGGGACGGACTCTCATCTTTTAAGCACACTGCAGCCAGCCTTCGTCCCGCATGAAATAATTTGGGTTAGTAGGAACTACATTGCTGCTTGCCTCATGGCATTAGATGGGGAAGTAAAGAAAAAAAGAGGCACGCAGAATGATATTATGTTCACAAGAAAACAACACTGTGTAATGAGATTGTATATTTGGTGCTACAGGACAGTGCGAATTTGTATTTCTTGTTAGCGTCTTTTAATTGGTGGGTCTCTTGTGCTTTAACGTACCCTACCTAAGGTACTTACACCTATCAACTCGCAAGTATTACACACATCGTAGCTTCTATAGCAATCTGTTCAACGACACGAATCATATTTTCTACTATCAGCTTCTCGTATATTATATAACATTTTATTTGCCATTTACTTCTCGTGTCTGTCATCCTCTTCCCTTCAACTTCGCCACAACGCTGCGGTATCATCCAAAATCCCCATTCAGGAATCCTCCTCGGGCAAACTTAGATTGGATTGTCATATATGACATTTATGTACACTCTATAAAGTCACAGAGTGTCTAATTCTCTGGGCACGTGGAGGTCTCACCACGAAGGGGTACCACTTACCGATGTGTCGCCAAACACCAGCTACTTAAATACTGTGTACAGTATAGGCATAATCTGTGATAAGTAGACGACACCATGGCGAACCTACCACCTCCAGAGACTCAAGCCAAGGTCGTAAGCGACGGTACACTATTCATCCGTCTCATCATATCCATGCTTCACCAATAACTAACATCATCTCCCCTCGGCAAAGCGGCCGAAAACTTCGTAGAACAATACTACGAATCTCTCAACAAGCGACAGTCTCTGGCACAATACTACGCCAGCACATCCCCGCATCTGACGTCGGCGTCAGTGAAGCCCGACATCAGCATCAACGGGCGGGTGGTGGAGTCAGTAGCTGCGTACGAGGCGTTGCTAGACGCGCAGGGTCCTAACGTCTCCTACACCATCGCGTCCTTCGACGCGCATCCCGTGAACCCGAACTTCGCTCTCGGATGCCCCGCGAATCTCTCACTAGGTGCAGACGGGAGCGAGGGAGGGGGACCCGGCCGAGGAAGAGTGGCCAAGTCTATTAAGGATGGTGATAGAATGAGTTTTGTCGTCCAGGTCAGGTTAGTACTTCCGAGTTCGTTTGTGCTCTGCGTTAGGAGCAAGGGTCTCTATAGTCAGAGGGACTCTACTTCCGCGACTTTCGATCCTTTTTCATTTTCAAAGGGCACCAGTTACTGACTCTAGATTTATTTTTAGCGGGACTATTCGGTATGGCAAGCCTGGTGATACGCCTACTCCTGCTGCTTCAGCGACCGCTATCCAGGGAGGGGCGGCGCCGGCAGACGGAGCACCAGTCGAGAAAGGGTTCAACGAATCCTGGCTCTTGGTGCCGCATTGGGAGGCGCTGGGTCGGAATGCAGCGCGCGGGCTGAAGAAATGGGTCGTCGTTAGTCAGAACTTCCGGGCTTTCTAAAGACATAGGGCAATATAAACGAATCGCTAGTCACCCACCTGTTGCTCGCTAATGCGTGATCTACGTACTCCGGTGGCTTTTATCCAGGGTGAGCGGGGAGAGGATCTAGGACATCGATTATCAGACCTAGGGCATATAGGATTGGGATGTCAAAATGTAGCGAGGTGGCTGACGGGGCTCGGGCTGGAAGAATCCTTTGAATAAGCGAATACCGATGATGGTGGTGGTGGTGATGGTGGGGATCGCACGCCCAATACCTGACTCTTCTCAGCTCGACTTAAGGATACTTCAGCGATGAACGGATGGCACCAGACACAGCAAGCCAAAAAGCTATGGAATTAATTATGTGCTGTCCTCATGACGGGAGATCGGTGTGATTCATCATAGTAATATATCACCCAAAAATAGTAAATTCTATCGTTATCTAGCTCATGCATGTTATGTCGGAAACCCCCCAAAGCCTATCCAAACCACCGATCTGGACATCAGACATTGTCCCTCATTCTTTCAGCCGCGACCTATCGTAAAAACACTCCCTATAGCTCCGCCGATCAGCTTCAGCCTCAGATCCAGTCCCCGTCGCCAAGGGCAGGAAATCCGAAAGAACCATAGAGACCTCATTGAAATAATTCGGCTCCCCATGCCGGCGGAAGCCCACTTTCTCGAACAAGCGGATGCTCCCCGTGTTATCCGCATTGATCTTCGCCATGAGCCTCTTCAGCCGATGAGGCGCGGAAGTACTTGGGGTTGCTGATGATGTGGTTGCGGCGGCGTATTCCTCTAGTATAGCCCCGTGATGCCTCACGAGAAACCGCAGGAACGCGCGCACGGCTGCCTCCCCGCAGCCCTTCCGTCTGTGTGAGGGGGACGCGATCATGATGTCTATTTCGCCTTTTACATGATTTGTCTGCGTCTTCCCTTTCTCACTATTATCCACCTTCTCTCCCTCGCTAGCATGATTGTTTCCCCCTGCTTCTGCGTCTTCCTCGTCTTCCTCGTCGGGCGTCAGGAATAAATTCACGTCCCCCACCATGCGCGCTTCCGCGTCGTCTTCGCCGGCGAAGATAGCTGCGTCCGTATCTGCGTCTGCTGTGGACGTGATGGTGGCCGGCTGGCAGACGATAAAAGTCAGCTTGTCGTGCGCTGTGCGCCACGACTGCTGGTTCTCGTACTCTTCTTCGAGAGTCAGGAGGTCTGAGGCAGTTGCTTCTCGGAGATCCTGGGTATTCGGGTTAGTAGTGGTAGATATATATGACTTGTTGAACGAGCGCATACGAGATCAAGAAAAAGGACTTGTAGACTGTTTGAATGAGGGGATATGCGATGGTGAATGCTGAGAGAAAATACAAAAAAAGGACAAGTGAAGAAAGTGAATCAATATATGATTAAACAAATGGATGTAAAATAAATCATTACCTCATCTTGCATCCACTGGTGGTACCGCTGAACATGATGCGCGTCGTAAGGGACGAGGAGGATTTTGGAGGTAGAGATAGCTGTGTGTCACAGATCATGAAGTTAGTTTAAATTCTCGACTCACGTTTTCGCTAAATGGTGTGGTTAAATGAATTGTTCAAAAATATCGCACCTAAACTCTCGTTAATCCTCATTTTTTATGTGAAAATGTAAGATACGAGAAGTGTAACGCATAAAGATATTATACGGAAGAACTGAAGCTTGTACTTGTATTGGGGAAAACGAGGGAAGTGGGGAGCCGTTTTTTTTGGTGTTTTTGCCGTGCCCAGAATCAACCACCGGACATACAAGCCAGATTAATAAAGGACGAAAAGAACCAGTCGCAACGTCGTTAAAGTCGAATGGGAGACGGTTTCTTTTATCGAATGGGTATCTTCTAGCTAGGAGATATAATTTGGATTATATAGTATAACATACAGCACCCATTTTGACTATCTATATGTACATTAATACATCCTTAGTCTAGTAGTGTATACACATTATGCCCTTTTTATACAGAGTATTCAGTCCTCAACTGGCAATATTGGGAAGAGGCTGCCCGTCGCTCCCGTGCCAAGAGGTATCAATGGAGTGCCATACGAATCGTCACCGTAAAGTACGGCGTCCTTGAGGGTTCGTCGAGTAGGGTCAACGCCAAGCCTGTCGAGGAGTTCAGAGGACTTCTCAGGGATAAAAGGTTGCAAAAGAATGCCCACAATACGTAGCGACTCTGCAGTGAAGAACACGGCCTGCTCGACGGCGACCGTGTCACCTTCACTGCTCTTTACCCATGGCGCTGCATCGGAGAAATACTTGTTCGTCTATGCTATGTATTTAGCAACTAGGTCCTAAGCACGTAAGAAGAAAGTGTCTGTACTCACATCGAAAACAAGCTCCATAATGTCTTTCAGCGCCCAACTGGGGTTGAGTGCCTTCATGTGACAGTCCACTTTGTTGACGATTTGTTCTAAATGTACGCGATGAGATTGCTCTAGTGGGAGTAGTTCCGAAGCTTGGGTCTTTGACATGTTTTCCACAGCTTGTCTTACGCTCCAGTTCTTCGGTCGCGTGACTCGGTTAAGCAGATTGCCCAGTCCGCCTTGCAATCCCTTCTTGTACTTCTCAACAATGAAGGCATTGTTGTAGTCAGCATCCCCAGAAATATGGCCGCTATAGATCAGAAAGTACCGCATCGTATCCACACCCCAGTGATCGAGGGCGAAGAAAGGATTGACAACGTTTCCGATCGACTTAGACATCTTTTGATTGCTCATCAACCAGTGACCGTGGCTAAGTACCTGCTTCGGCAAGGGGATATCCAATGCCATCAGAAAGGCAGGCCAGTATATGCAATGGAACCTGACAATGTCTTTGCCGACTACGTGAAGATCGGCCGGCCATCCGCCAATGTGCTCGGAGCCAGGCTGCCAGTAAGGATAGCCCGTTGTGGTGATGTAGTTCACGAGTGCATCCAGCCAGACGTAGATGGTCTGGCTCGGGTCATCGGGTACGGGTATGCCCCATTCCAGGCGACTAGAGGGACGGGAGATGGAAAGGTCCTCGAGGTTGTTCTCGACCCAGTTGATGACCTCGGCAAACCTGTTCTCCGGGACGACCCAGTCCGGGTTGTCTCGGTAGAACTGTAGTAGCCTGTCGCGGAAGGCGGTTAGGCGGAAGTGGTAGTTCCTCTCTTCGGTCCACTCGACGGCGTTGCCGGTCTCGATGGAGGCGATGAAGTTCTTGCCGGTCAGGGGCGACATGCGCTTCTCGACCATAGTTTCGGGGTAGAAGGTCTCGTCGCTCACGCAGTACCAGCCCTCGTGCTTGTTCTCGTAGATGTAACCGCTGTTGCGCAGGCGGTCCCAAAAGTACTCGACGGCCTCGCGGTGCTCGGGGTCGGTGGTACGGATGAAATGGTCGTTGGCGATGTTAGCCTTCTTGGCGAGGTCCTTGAAGGTCTCGGCGTTGGTGTCGCAGAGGGCCTTCGGATGTAGATCCTGCAGCTCGGCGGCGCGCTGGACCTTCATGCCGTGCTCGTCGGTGCCGGTGCTCAGGTAGGCTTCTCGGCCCTTGAGAAGCTCCCAGCGCTTGAAGACGTCGGCGATGAGCATGGAATAGAGGTGGCCGACGTGGGGGGCTGCGACGGACAATTAACATTGAACAAGTAAAGTCCCGACACAGTATACAACACAACACAACACAACACAACACAAAATAAAACAGCTAGGAGCGTGCCTTACAAGCGTTGACGTAGAAGATGGGTGTTGTCACGTAGTATGGCTTGCTGGTGGTGGTGCTGTTAAAGCGCATCCGTGCAGCTCCATGAGCTCTACAAGACTTGCACACCCAGCCATTGCGCCGAATTGACACACTTCGAAGGGCCGAAAGCCGCCGGCTTGAGGCTATCATGAGGCGGTCCATGTTGACCTGGCCCGGCGATGATTGTCGCAGCCCCCTGGAGGGGGAGTTGCAATTTGCTAGAGCTGGCCGCCTATCGTTTATCTTTGAGAGTAGACTGCTTACTTACCTAGGTAGGTTAGGTACTTTTAGATACCTACCTACTACGTAGTAGGTAGGTAGGGGGAACACAGTGCATCCCACATTACCTCACTGTGGGAATCAGAATCGGCAGGCATATATGAACATTTCCTTAGCATTTACTACGACGACTACCATCAATTGTCTCGTATTCATCACACTTCCACAGCCATTAACTCGTGTGCTTGACTAAAGTACATTCCCTTTTACCGCCCTAGGGGTTCGTGGCCCCCTCCACACCTACTCCGTAGTCGTGAACGCCTGTCTCTAGCAAGATTATGGGCAAGAAGAAGTGCTAAAAATCATCCGCCATGTCGACTAAGATAGAAGCCTCGTCGTTTTAAAAAGAGGAAGAAAAATGAGACTCGAATTGTCAAGAGAAAGATTGAATGCCTCACTCGTGCGACGCCTCATGTACCTACCATACCAACACCTATGCTCGACCAAATAACAGTAGTCTCTCTCTCCCCTTTAAAGAGACTTGATTATGCCGAGACATATATCGACATGGCCGCCAAACCTTCCCCGCAAGGCGCAGCCAGATAGAGACCACCCTCCTAAAATTCAGAAACTTCCAGTTGCTCTTTAGGACAGGACGCAAGTACCGACGATGCAGACAGCGTCGAGGCTACTTAGTCTCAAGTTCCTCGGAAAAGGAATGCGAGGTCGGCAGGGCTGAGAGATTCCATAGCCGTATCATCAGAGTTAATGGTCGAATGAATCATGTGTGTTTTCTTCTCCTGAAGGAGGACCATTCTGCTCTCCACTGAGTCCTCAATGCAGAGACGGGTAATTGTGCAGGGACGGGTCTGACCAATGCGATGACACCGGTCCGCAGATTGCCATTCCGCAGCTGGGTTCCACCACCTAAATAAGTGGTTAGCTAATAGCGATGCGAGGAGTGTACGAATCTCGGCGAGTACGTAGAAATAAAACTTACGGATCGACAATAAACACCTGCGAAGCCTCGGTCAAGTTTAATGCGACACCACCCGCCTTTAGAGAGACAAGGAAACACTCAACCTCGGGCTTCTCCATGAAGTGTTTAATAGACGCTTGGCGTTGTGCTGGTGTCATGCTGCCATCCAACATGACTGTGGTGATTCCAGCCCGTCGAAGGCGCCACTCGATGAGTTGGAGCATCGTGGTGAACTGTGAGAAGATGATCGACTTGTGAGACGCGTTGTCAGATCTCAGCTTGTGGAGTTCGTGAACGAGCAGCTCGATTTTGGACGAAGATGTCCAGTTTTCCATCTTGATACGATTGATGATGGATGATTTCTTGAGCAACAGTTCATCCTGCTCAATGCTAGGCTGCTCAAGATCAATAGACAATGGAATATGACATCGTGGACAATCAGGCTCATCTTGCGAGGCAAGATAGCTTGTGGCACACAGACGACAGAAGTCATGCTTACATTTGGACCGAATTGCTTCCTCGGCAGGCTCGTCACAAATGCAGCAGACCAAAATATTCTGTCCACCTTCCCCCGATTTCTTGAGAATAAGGTCAGGATGATCTGCCACTTGGCGCATCTGCATGATTAATCCGAAAATGTTGGCATAATTGTTCAGGAGAACACCCTGGGCCACGTATGTGTTGAATTGCCGTTCTGTATTGGACATAATGCTTCCAGCGAAGTCATTCTCTTCCTCGCCGAAGAACTGCCGGTCGACATAGATCTCTTTAACGGGTAGTTCCATCACGTTGGTATGATCCTTTTTGAGACGGCGCAGCATGACACGGTTGGTTAAGAGACGAAGTTTTCTGAAAGCTTCCTTACCCAAACCAGTATTACCATATTTCTGGATTGGATTCAGAAGCTCTTGGTTAAAGACAGAGACATGTGCCATAGAATTATGGTTACCTAATGTTGTTATTAGTAGTGGAAAAGGAGGATAGAAAAGGAGGGAAGAAAAGGAAGAGAAGAAGGAAAGGATGAGAAAAAGAAAAGAAAGAGACTGACAGTGTTTGCATTTGCTATCTTCACCCATGGACCATTCAAGTGTGGAACAAGAACACTCCTTGCAGAAATAGGAAGCGTAGGGCGTAATCTCAAGGAACCGAATGAGTGAGAAAAACTCTCCAATGCGGTTCTGGAGTGGTGTTCCAGTCAAACACCAGCGATATGTGACGTTTAAAGCGAAACAAGCTCTAGCTGTCATCGTAGTACGCGTCTGTCCCAAAGGTCAGCTACCGGACTGCGGGGAACTAACGGGCTTTGGCTTACCTTAATGCAATGGGCTTCATCAAGAATTACACGGTGGAATTTGATCTGATGTATAGCACTCTTCTCCTTATATAGCCCGTCCTTCCGCGTAATACCCTTCTCTTGTCTGCGATACAGTGACTCAAGGCTGTTATAAGACATAATGATCACGTCAAATTTCTTCAGATCTTTGACCGACATGTTCTTGGCTTTAGCATTGGTCCCATGGAAGACGATCGTCTTCAGTCTGTTCCCGGTATATGTGGCAATCTCGTCCTGCCACTGCCCTAGAGCGACGGGTGGAAGAAGTACTAGCGTTGGGGCCTTGGCTGGATAGTCGGACATAATGAGCGACACAGCTTGGATTGTCTTGCCAAGGCCCATCTCATCCCCGAGCAAGCCGCCCTTCCAATGGGTCTGCTCCATCGCCTTCATCCATGCTAAGCCTTGAAGTTGAAAGGGCTTGAGTTGCAGAGAAATTGTGGTAGGTTGCGCGGCTGTACCCGCATTCAAGTCGGGCATATTCTCGAGATCATTCCACATAGTGTGAAGCACTGGATGATGAGTCTCGAGTTTGAATCTTTCTTTCCTAGCACGGTTCTGAGAGCGGTGGGAGTTCCATGTTTCTGCTCTAGGAGGTCGGGGAACGCTTAGGGGGGCAACTTCCTCATCGATATCAGTGTTGGGATCAGGAGCGTCCGAAGGGATGTTGAAACTAGCATCATCTGACAAGGAAATAACCGTCTGATCATCGCCCTCTTCATCGCTATCAGCAGCTTGGGCCAAAGCAGAAGTTCTTCTAGTAGTAGTCCTGGCAATAGATAGTTTTTGTCTTTTACGTGACCGGGCGACGAGGACATCGCTTTCGGAGTCACTGGCAAACGAAGATACACTAGCGCCTCGTTTGACGGGTATGTTAAGGCTGACTTCGGAAGCCTTCCGGTCCTCCTCACGCTGTAACTGCCGGGCAATGGCAGCACTAGCGGACTGATCGTCCCCATAAAGGTCGTTATATCCATCTGAGTCCTCATTGTACGAGACGACCGAACGACGCTGTCGCTTAGGTCGGGTGATGGACGAACTGAGCGCCTTCATCTTGATCTTAGCTGGGCCATCGTTATTGCCGTCGATGTCATCGTCAGAGGGCAACTCGGGGAACTCGAGGGTAAGGCGGCCTCGACGGGGGCGCTTAGAAGAGTCGGACGCGGGAACCGAAGTGTCGGGAATGCCTTTGGCGACAGGAGCCGGTGTAACAGCATTGCTAGTGGCTGGAGTAGAATATTCACCATCTGAAGTCGTAGTAAGCGGGGTGGGCGCTGAAGAAGTCGAGTCACTACCACCGGCGATGGGGATCGAGGCTTGATTCTTGCGTGGTCTGCCTCGGCTGCGCTTTGGAAGGTTAGCTAAGACCCGCACATCCTCTGGCTGGACGTTCTTAGCAGCTTCGAGTTCATCCGAGGCCTTAGCAGCAGCTAAGGCATCGGCAATGCCAGCAGATCTTCTAGTCCGTGGCGGCATGTGCAGAACCAGCTCGGAGGGAGACAAGAGAAACGAAGTTAATGATTGTACAGAACGAGTGTTGGACCAGGCGAAAACAAGGTGGGATGGAAATCACACTGAAATACCAAGTAATAGAAGAATGAAGGTATCAGTTGGTTACAACAAGAAAGGACTGTTGAAAGAAAGGGATGGCATCAAGGTTGGGGAAACAGTGGGTTAAGAAAGGCAAAAGAAAAATGGGTTGTAGCCAGAGGCTGAAATGAGATGGCAAAAACATTCTATGGTTAGGTTAATAATGTGTTTTTGCCAAAGAGATTCTGAGTCTAGGTAGGTACTTGGGTAACAGTGCAACTGACTCCCAAATAGCTGGTATCCCAGTCAGCAAGTGCAGGGAGGGGTACCTACCTCCGTACCTACTGCACACTACCAAGGTTAGTGCTAGCTGACGCGCCCTCGCAGCCCATTAAGCGCGAAATCACGTGATGGAATTACGGGTACAAGCAGTAGAACAACCCAATCACAGGCTTTAAAAGTTAATTAAAATCCTGGGAAGGATGGGAAGGCACTGGTGGGGTCTATGCCGAGACTATTCTGCAAGCACTTTACACGCTATAATGCTACTACTTTACGCGCTATAATGGTGGTTACCTGTTTCTGCGCAGGGTCGCTGGAGTTACCACCTGAATGTTATCTACATCTACTAGTGAAGTATGTACATGTCGCCACAACAAAAGTGTACTGTACCTACCTGCCTAGCTACGTGTACCTACCTACCTTGGGTAGGTACGCTCTCGAGTGCAGTTTTGGCAGTAGCCCTGTTTGTTTTCTAGCACCCGATTTCTTTCTCAGCGTCTTCTGTCCCGTTACTCATTTCTGTAAACTTGACTCCCCTCAACCAAAAGAATTGTCTTTCCCTCCTCCAGATAACTATTTAAGTCTCCACGCATTGCAGGGTCTTGTACAAACTATCTCTCCTCGAGCACTGTTGACAGGATTCTCCTCTGTCGCCCATCGCAGATCATGTGCGTCAAACTGATCCTGTGTGTATATGAGTTGAAGACTAACCAACCGCCCTAGGAGCAACTATAATCCTGACCAAAACTCACCGCGGCGGTCCATAATCAGAGGGCCACAGTCCGCCTTGACTGATTTTTTGGCCTCGCAGAACATCTCTGCAGCACGTATCCGAGCCGATGCACAAGCTCGTCGAGCAGCTGCCACCACCAACAACCCTGCTTCTGACGCCCCAGCCGCAGGAGAGTCTCAGCAGGCTGCGGAAGAAGAGGATGAGAGCGATGGCGTTATTGTTCCCGGCAGATCGGCCGCAGCGATAGCTCGTCGGGCGAGGGAACAGAAGCAGAGGAAACAGCAGGAAGCTATTGCAAAGATAAAGAAGTCGAGGGCGTACAAAAAGCGAAAGCGTGCTGATGAAGGCTCCGATGACGATCTTGCCCTTGATCTATTCAATGAGAAAATGACCCCCCTACCTGGTCAAATGGACAATTGTGAGACTTGTGGCAAACGCTTTACTGTCACTCCATACACCCGCTCGGGGCCTGAGGGCGGCTTACTTTGCAACCCTTGTGGCCAGAAGCTTGCCAAGGATGAAGATGCAAACAAGAAGCAGAAGAAGAAAAGAGGCCCCGCAGCTAAAGGCGCTGTGGGTAGGCGCAAGATACAGAGTCGTATCTTGGATGGTACTTATGACGTCGGAGCCAAACCTTTAATGACTCTTTGTATCGAAACTTTGGCCAAAAACATCGACTTAGCTGATGACCTCGGCGATCTTCCACCACTTGTCATTGATCGTATTGCAAGACTCCTCTCGAAGAATCGTCTCCTCAACTCTCACACGCTCAACCTCTTTCTCCAACCCCACCACGAGGATCTCAAGGTCTACGACGCCGCAAAGCTCAATTCAGATGACTTCATTAAAATATTCCAGTTAGTGCCACGGTTGAAAAGACTGAAGCTACGGAATGCAATCCAATTCACAGACAAGGTCATGCAATATCTTGCTACCAGAAATATGGCCCTCGAGAGTTTCTATATTCATGGTGCAAATCTTCTAACAGAGGACATGTGGACAATGTTCCTGAAGCAGCGTGGCTTACACCTAAAGGGGCTGCATGTCTACTTCACTGACAGACATTTCAACGATAAATCTGTCGATACACTGTCTAGTATGTGTCCTAATCTTACACGTTTGAAGATTTGTCACAACCAAGAGCTTTCAGACGAAGGTATTAAGTGCATTGCCAAGCTCGATCAACTCGAGCACGTGAGTTTGCAGTGTAAGAAAAAGACCACCACAGATGCATACGTCCACGTACTTCACCACATTGGCCAACAGCTTCAGACTTTTTCAATTAAGAAGGTATCCGACGTTGATGATCGCTTGCTTGATGCTATCCATGACAATTGCACCAATCTCTCCAAGCTACGGATTACCGAAAGCGAATTCATGACTGATGCCGGTTTTGCCCGGCTGTTCCGAGGCTGGAAAAATAAACAACTCTCATTCGTCGATCTACAAAAGTGTCGCCATATCGACGCAGCTAAACCCCGAGACAATGAACACATGGTTGGTCTTTGCTCACAGGGATTCGAAGCCTTGATGGAGCATTCTGGAGCCGGGCTACAGTACCTTAACCTACATGCGTGCCGACATATTTCTACAGAGGCATTCGAGAAGGTCTTTGCAAGTGATAAGTGCTACGCTCAGCTACGGTACCTGGAGATATCCTTCTGCGAACATGTCAACGACTTTGTGGTTGGCAGCATCTTCCGCAGTTGTCCAAATATGAAAGAGGTGAATGTTTTCGGGTGCATGAAGGTAAGCTTTCATTAAGGATTGATGATCTCCAGTCACGGTACGTCCTTATATTATCGTAATTACTAATAATGTTGTGAAAAATAGGTTAAGGATGTCCGGGTGCCGAGAGGTAAAATCCTCGTTGGTGTCCCTAATGCAGTTGGCATGCGCATCGAAGGGGTAGACGACGGAAGTGATTAAGAGCCGGCTTTTCTTGGCTCAAACTTTGTTTGGCGCTGCATAGCTACTTGCTTTACAGCTGCTTAGAAGTCTTCAGTACAATTTGCCAATTGTCACTTAGAATTTCTGAAACAAGATCTCAGATCAGTATGGCTCGATGACGCACCGTTGCATTGGTGTCGGAATCATTGGTTTGTCGGCGGTTGCGAAATGACAGCATTGCCTCCTTAATGGACGACTTTCTAGATACTTTTGCCTTCTTGGGAATGCTAGTCGCCGGGCGGATATGGGTGAAAGGAGCTTGTACACATCCGGCTCAACTCGAAGAGCGATCCATCTTCTACTGATAGGAAATTTCGTCGAATTCGAGTTTTCCCGGCATGTAAGACAACCGGTAATGTTTGAATGAAATACTTGGGTGTTTCTTGAAGTCCATTAATTCACTTAGTAGCGAATCTACTCTGTTGATTAATCACTGTAACATTTCGTCTCTGTTGGTTTTTACTAATAGCTAAACGCTCTTCTAAATTTAAACATTAATTACAGCTAGTAGCCGCCGCTTCATTTGAGAACAATGGTGAGGAAGTAAGTAAGTAAGTCAAGTAGTAAGTTGCTAGATAGTTGACAGACAGGCCGGGGCGGCCCGCAAAGGAGCCTTTGGAGTAACTCCGCTGCTCCCGCATGCCGGCGGCGAAATGGCGCCATCGAAATAACCCGCATAGCTTATGTGACTCAGGCACCCGATGGGCTATTTGACCTTCTTGTTCCCCACAAACTCGGGGCCGGTCGTAACGCCTGAAGAAAGCATACCTAGGTAGTGATTGATAGCATCCAGGAGGATATGCCTATTATTGCCCTCTCTACATATCATAGGTATTATTAGATCGCCGCGGCGTAATCCCATCTTCAACTTGAAACCAGATGTACTGATTTGTCTACACAGTTATCCTTCATCCGGCGTGGAAACGGCAGAAAATAGGCAAACAGATCGCTCAAGATGGGCTCGATAGATGGTAGCAACATTAAAGAGAGTGTTGTAGATAGTACATCGCCGCTGTCTGTCTTCAGCATAAACCGCATCGCCATCATGGGCGCGGGCCCGAGCGGCCTTGCAGCAGCAAAGCACCTCTTAGCTGAGGGCTTCTTGTCCTCACAGATCGACATCTATGAGCAACAAGCCGACGTAGGCGGCGTATGGAATTACAGCACTGTGACATCTCCGGAGCCGCCCCGCGTGCCGCAGACAGATGCGCGTGCGCCTCTGGATACGCCAATCTACCCAGAGACGCTAGCGGAACAGGAAAAGGCCGAGTATGAGGATTATGTATTCGATTCGGACGAAGAAGTCTGCACAGCTCCCGGCTCAGGGGCATGTTCATTGCCTCCCGTGTCGCACAAGGAGAAAGGTCCCCCGATATTCCCGAATCCTATGTATGATAACCTGCACACGAATATTCCGCATACGCTGATGCGGTATTCTGACTTGGGGTTCACCACGGATGGCAAAGGAAAGGGGACGCATGAAGATTGTGAGATCTTCCCTTCGAGACAAGTCGTGCAGGAGTATCTACTGCAATACGCCCGTGATGTACGGCATCTGGTCCGATTCTCAACGCAGGTGACGGACATATCTCTACAGAAGCCCTTGCCTAATACGTTAGAAGCAAGTTCTGGAGAACAAGTCAAGATCAAGGATAAATGGACTGTTCGCTCGACGAATCTACTCACAGACGTCTCACGCGTAGAGACTTACGATGCAGTGGTTGTGGCATCGGGTCACTATTCCACGCCGTACATCCCTTCAGTGCCCGAAATATCTGCATTCGCCACCAAGCACCCTGGTACAATCTCACACTCGAAGACATACCGCAAAGCCTCCGCATTCGCCGGGAAGCGCGTTGTGGTTGTCGGATCAGCGTCTTCGGGGCTAGACATCGCATCGCAAGTCAGCAGCGTATGCGCATCTCCCCTTATCATATCGGCGCGCAGCCCCGTACCCGAGGACATGGGCGCACACTTAGGCGTAGGGGATAAGGTTCGTGTAGTCGGGCAGATAAAGCGATTTCTAGTGAATGAGAAGGGTATAGAGGTCTTTTCTTCCCCAGCATCTTCTAGCGCAGACGCAGAGGGTGAAGAGAACACAGAGCGAATACTAGACGTTGATGCCATCCTCTTCTGCACAGGGTATCTGTTCACATTCCCCTTCATCTCAGAATCCTCCCTCCCATCCTCCACACCGTCCTTGATCACAGACGGCCGTCGCGTTCATGGTCTGGCGCGACACTTCATCCACACCTACCATCCGACCCTCGTCTTCCCAGCATTGCCTATCAAAATAATCCCCTTCCCGCTCGCCGAGGCGCAAGCCGCCGTGTTCGCGCGACTGTGGAGCAATAGGCTTCCCCTACCGTCGCACGAAGAACTACAGAGCTGGGAGCGTGAAGACGAAGAGGGTAAAGGGTTCGAAGGGGAAAGGGTACCGGGTAAATCGTTCCATGTCTTTCCTAAGGGTGGCGATGCCCGGTATATCAATGCGTTGCATGATTGGGCTTTGCAGGCGCGCGAAGGCCAGAGGGGCAAGGGGAAAGAACCGCCATTTTGGGGCGACGAGGAGCTATGGCAGCGCAGCATCTATGCGCAGGCGAAGATCCAATTTGAGAAGACTGGACGTAAGGCGAGGACGTTGCGGGAGCTTGGGTTTGAGCACGAGTAATTAAATCATGATGACCGGAAGGGGGTGAAGAGTGAAGAGAGAAGAGTGGAGGATGGTGTGGGTGGTTGGCGAGTCTGACTTGGAGAAGCTCAACGATGGGAACTCTGCGTATATTGGCCACTAGACATGAGCAATGGCGAGTTCAGAATGAGGGTTGTTTCTGATGCACGGGGAGATATGAACTTGGGATAGATTTCTGAATCTAGATATCGCTTATGCTTAGATAGGGGTCATTGGTTAGATACTGTTTGAGAATATATATATCTTATTCACATATATGTATATACAAATGTCATCGAGCCAGTGTCCCTTGTCATACGTCATCATATCCTTCATCACCTCGGAGCAGGCCCTATGCAATGCCTGTCTTCCACCCCAACGCCATAAATGCACTATCAGATGTCCAATAAATGATTCCTTTCCTAGAGGATTCCTTATCCCATCGACCCGTCTTATTTTCGGTACCCGCGAATTTTTTTTCTCTTACTAGAAGACGAGCGATCTATTTAGCTTGACATGGCGTCCATATCCTGCTGCACCCAATCGTTGAGCTTGGCCTCAAGCTCGTCATCAGAAACATCTGTAGCCGGTGAAGTAGCCTGCCACCAGAGGTAGTCCCCGTCATCCCTCTTCTTCAAGGCAATCTCGATAGGCGAGCAGCCAGCAATGGGATCGAGGTAGTACAGATGGGCGAGGATGTCGAGGCCGAGGGTGTGCGCGTTGCAGCCGATGGAGGTGACGCCGTCGCAGACCTTGACGTCGCTGACGCTGTAATCGGTGGTCAGCGCGTTGCCGTCCGAGAGCCAGTACTCGGGCGTCGTGTGGGCGTAGTTGAGGATGATGGGCGGGAGCCTCGGGACGGGGTCGTCGAGGTGCGTGACGCGCCACTCGACGCCCGCCTGGTTCGACACGAAGTTGGCGAAGGCCGCGTTGCCCACGCGCGGGCTGCCGTAATTAATGATGTCCACCGAGAGCCCCGCCTGCCGCGCGTACGCGGCGCCCAGAGAGCTCACGGCCGCGCCGAGCGAGTGGCCCGTGAACACGATCCTGTACCCCGGGTTTGCGGCCTTGGCGGTTTGAACGGCGCCTAGCACCGCGTCGGAGATCTCGCCCCACGCCTTGGCGAACCCGGAGTGTACTAGACAGCCGGATGCGAGGTTGCTGCAGTCATCCTGGATGAATTCGAAACTGGCTGGTGTTAGTCTTCGGGAGACGGACTTGGAGGTGGGTTGTATAGTTTGCTTTCGTGGGGAAGAAGATAAACTTACTCTGTGATCCAATTACGGATCGAGTGTGAGCCACGGACTGAGACGACGATGACTTGGTTCTTTGAGTCTGTCGACACGAAACCTTGGATGTCGGTTGCCGAGCCCCTGTTTCAGCATTAGTAAGTCTGCTTATGTGTATACAAGAACGAATATAGACAGGTAGATGAATTATAACGCACCCGTAAGTAGCGGTGATCGTGGCACCAGCAGCAGTGACGTCTGGACAGGCATTGCCACTGCAAGTCACGACAGAGCCGACGGTAGAGTCGAGGTTATTGCAGTATGACGCGCCGGCATATTGTGCGTAGAGCTTGAGGGTATCCAACGTGGAAGAGTCGATGCTTGCTGGTAATTTGATGTTAGTTATCCCCTTGAAGACCCGATATGAGACATAGTAAGACGGGTAATGACATACCAGTATCTCGTCCATTCAGCAGCATCCCTGGGGCCCCGATGGGCGAACCAGCAGCCGTGAGAGCAAAGCTCGAGATGAGCGACCAACTGAATGGCTTCATCTTGGTGGAAGGCTCCGGGGTAAAGTGTGGGAGATCAAGACAGAGAAATCCGAAACAGGGGGAGACGCTTCGGCGGGGGACACTTTTACACCCGAAGCAGTGAGGCTATGGAATGTTTGCTGCTGCAGTTGTGAATCAAGTCTCACGTTTTCAAGAACGGGCACCCGTGATCTCTTATATAAATTTACATGGTCTACGATTTACATGCTAGGAATAAGCAAGGAGCCAGCGCGGCCTTCTTTGCATAAAGATTGGATTTCCACACCATGGTTGCCCGCTCGTTCTAACGGTTCCGCGTTGGTTCAGGTCGCTACGCCTCACGAGATCTCAAAAACGCAAGGGGGAATGTCTGGAAACGGAATGGTGGCATCGCTGTTACAATCCTTCGTACGGATCTCGACATTCTGTGGCTGGCTCTCCTCGGGGCAGTACTCGGGGGTATTTTCTCGGGCATCGTATTAGTAGTGGCTGTAGTCAACGGTGCTTGCACCAAGTTGTCGACCGTTAGCGCTCCACGCTAGTTCCGAGAGATGGTTAAATGCGCAAGGATTAGGTATAGCATCGTGAATCTCCAAAACTCTCACCTTGGTGTTGGGGGAAGAGAAGGCGGGTGGCCGGGGTTAATTGCCGCATTTGGGACGCTTCAGGGGTTGTTAGGCTTATTCCTTCTTGTGGGGTAATGCAGACTCTCCGCAATATGTTAGCCACGCGGCCAATTGCCCTTGTTGTCAAAAATGCTAGGCATACCGTGATTGGATATGATCAACCTTATTTCGTTTAGTGATGACCTGGGGAAATCTGGGGCACTACCCAGGGCATTCCCCAGGCGTTTGGCTCTCCATGTCTCAGTATTGTCGTTGTGGAGACAATCGAGACAATGACGATTTTGAATTAGAGAGAAAGAGAGGAGAGGTGAGTGAAAATAGAGATCTACGAGAGGCAGCTTTTTCTCGAATAATATCGCATAGATTCTCCATCTCCATGCCACGCCTCCTCACAATCGATTAATGGAGTTGGTTCCTATTACGACGCGCTCTTCCAGAAGCGGCAAGCAACGTCAGCATAGCACACGCTCTAAAATGTAGCAAACAGGGGAGCATCGGTTTACCGCCAAACAGAATCTCACCCGTCCATCCTTAGCGGTGAATCGTGTGGGATGAGATTGTGGTACCGCCCAGCCATTCCACTCTGAATCGCGCGGGAGATGCAGCTAGATTCGGCTCAAACCGTCCATCGTGACCTCGTCAGCGATCCTCACCTTCTACTCCTGTCCTTGGTGCCTGGATTATCGTGCCCTAGTCTTGGCATCATCCATGTATATTTCGTTGCTCTGTACCGCAGCTTCCTAGGCCAGTAACGTCTGGGCCTATCGGTAGAGCTCCTGGCTAGAAAGACATGCTGACAGATTGCGGCATTCCGCCCAGGTTCTTGGGCTCGAACCTCGTTTTTCATACAGTCCTCCTTTGAAGCTGTTTCGAGACACCGTTTGGAATTTTCTGGCTGACATTATGCTCGGAGTGGAAGAGGCTTGTGTTCCCCAGGTATTGTACTGCCTAGGCACCGTTCGTGAACAATTGCCGACTTTACGAGTTAGATAGCTGTCGTGATACCTACCGCCTTAAACTCACGTG
This sequence comes from Xylaria sp. FL1042, assembly GCA_022495085.1. NCBI lineage: Eukaryota > Fungi > Ascomycota > Sordariomycetes > Xylariales > Xylariaceae > Xylaria > Xylaria sp. FL1042. The sequence continues at coordinate 42,322 of MU380226.1, forward strand.
CCGGCGTAGCGGCGCTTCCGCGACGGGACGTTGGGTATGACAGGGCCGCTAAGGACGCCACTTAAGCATCCTATTTGTGAGGATGGATGACCTGCATGAGAGAAAAAAAGAAGCCGAGCTTTCATGTGATAGCTCGGAAGTTTCACGATGTTGAAGCTGAAAATGTTAAGGCTACTCGATGTGATGAGTTTTGGACTTCGGAAACTGCGATGTGACGATGACGCGCAGCGTCGTAGTGTAGTCGAAAACACCCCGTGATACAACAGAATACGGGGTTATACTCACTATGTATTCAGATACCGTCATCTTATTCCATTTTTTGTTGCTGGGTCTCTTTGAACCATGTCTCGAACCATGTCTTCGAACCATGCCCTTCAGGCGGATGTCTGTTGTTCAGTGGATCTACCCATTCCCATTGAGAACGGCGAATATCGGCCGGGTTTCCGGTTTCCGGCCAGGGTCATTTTTTTAATGCTTATTTTTATTTTAATTGGAATAGGTAAGCCGAAAGGTGGGAAAGGGTAGATTCGTCATTCGGCATAGATTGCACCGCCGGTTGTGTCGATCTAAATCTTGCGGCTCGGTGATATTCATACATTATTTGAGTGTGTAACGACGTCGTTCAACTACACTAGTACTGTAGGCACATTATCTCTAATGTGTTTGATTAGGAGCGAATATGAATTGTACCATGGATCGACAGGCGGTTGCACAGCACCGTTATTTGGCAACAGGACTACTTCATCTGAACAAAACCACCATCAGTATACTATATAGTGTAGTGTGCAAAACATGGTGATATTCCTCACCAGAACATGATAAATGAATCATTATCACGTGGACAGAATGAAAGCGGTCGACATATCTAGCAATGAGGACCACTGAAGCGGCATCTCTACCCCGACCGGTGGTCGTCCCGAAGGGTATTAACATCCGCGTATAGCACCGGTCGGCGTCAAGGGTCAATACTGGCAACTATGCTCCCCTTCAATGCGACTATGTCGGCCCTTATGCATCAATAGTCAATAGCCGCTCGGGGAGCTCAGGGGTTCCCCGCATGCCAGTTCTAGCCCCCAAAGATGCCCGGTACTGTCGGGGATGAATTTGCTATATCCACGCTTTTGCGTTCCCAGGACCCGTGGTCATTCTTCCACCAGTCAACCGATCTACATTAGCTCAGGTTGCCTGCTCAGGTGTTGAAAAGAATATTTTAAAAAAAAATTTTCGGTCCCTCTTCCATCCCTTCTTATTCCTCACTTCATATACGGAGTACCTAGATTTTTTCATCAACAACACGGAACCAAGCCTCCTACGACAAATGACCCCCATGACTTTCAGCTAGAGAGGCAGATGACTTGGGTTGTGGCTTAGGATTTGTATGATGGCATCGGTGTGGGCGGCACAAAATTGAGTGAGCTAAAGTCGCTTCTTGCGCGAGAGGCGAGCACTTTTCTTTTAAACGTTTACGTGGGAATGAATGGGAGGTGAAGATACGGTCCGAGCCTCGAAGATCTTGGAATGCAACTTTAATTGCGTAGCATACAGCAGGCATTAGTTGCTGGATTTATGGGTAGGGTCTCGTTGGCGCCGGGCGATAGTGACCATTCCGGAAGTATATGCGTAGCTTGGACCCCTTACTATCCGAAAATACCGCTTAGCTAAACGACGAAAATGCGAGATGTTGTCTACATAAACTTCCGCGGATTCTTATCTACCGGCAACTTCTCTCATTTTGCATTTTGCCCCATTCTTGGGTGTCGTATAGGAAGAATATGAAATGTTCTAGTGTAGAAGAACGCAAATAGAACCAAGACAAGTCCCCCCTCGTGATCAAGACTTCTGAGAAGTGCACATGGGGGCGAGTGCCTATTTGGGTCAATATTCTAAGATAAAATGGAGAGATGGATCGCGGGCTTGATCCATGAATGTAACCCATAACTACTACACTAACCCAGATAGCTAAGATCCGCTCGCCTCGCCCTGTCCCCGATCTTTCTTTTTCCAGGATTCCACTTCCTTGGCCTCGCTTCTTGGTCCCGGGCTCTCTCGTTCACGCTCGCACGCGGGAAAAAAGGGCTATTTTCCAAGGCCAAATTGCAAGCCCATACCCTGTCGATGACGACGTAGGCGTAAATAAGTAGTATGGTTTTTTGCTTCTACTGCTGAGCTTGAGTGCCATGGCGGACCCAGCCGTACACGTGGGAGAGCCCGCATGAGATACGATGACATTTGTAATTTCGATACAGTTATACAGTATACCGATTCCTTTTCACGAGGCCTATGTCTTAAGTAACCTATATTATCCCCCAAGTAAATTCCTTTTCTAATCCTTCTCCCCTCTCCTGTGTCTTTTTATTTCTTAAAAATCGACAACCCCTAATAGTAGACATACGGGCGGTGAAACGCGCCCCCGTCGCTCTTAATTCGTAATGTTCAATATGGAGTCGCCTCCGGGCCTCCGGAGTCTCGCGCTGCTGTCGCTGCTCTGCTTCCCGTCGCTAGCGTCAGCCGCTACCCTGGACTACCGTGACCCCGTGCCGGCCGGGTATGCCTCTCCGCCGTATTACCCTACGCCGTACGGCGGCTGGGATGACGAATGGGCCGATGCTTATGAGAAGGCCGTTGCGCTGGTCTCGAACATGACCGTCGCGGAGAAAGTCAACATTACTGCTGGAACGGGCCTTTACATGGTGAGGCTCTTTTTTTTTTTTTTTTTTTTGTAGAGTCGTGTCTCTCTCCTATCGTTCCCTCTTAGGACAATTACAACTAATTACCACTTTCCTTAAGGGTATGTAAAACATAACATAAAATATAGAGATAAATAATATATATATCTGTCCACGCTCATCCTAACCAAACTCTCAATGAATAGGACGATGTGTAGGCAACACAGGCAGCGCCCTCCGCGTAGGTTTCCCCCAGCTCTGTCTCCAAGACGGGCCACTCGGCGTCCGCACGACGGACAACATCACGGCGTTCCCAGCCGGCATCACCACGGGCGCGACCTGGAACAAGAACCTCATGTACCAGCGCGGCGTGGCAATGGGCAAGGAATTCCGAGGGAAAGGCGTGAACTTCTACCTCGGGCCCTCGGTGGGTTCCCTCGGCAGGGAGCCCCGCGGCGGACGCAGCTGGGAGGGCTTCGGCTCGGACCCTGTACTCCAGGCCGCTGGTGGCGCGGCGACTATCAAGGGCGTCCAGGAACAGGGCGTCATCTCCACGCTGAAGCACTACATTGCCAACGAGCAGGAGATCTATCGCATGTATAACCCCCTGCAGCAGGCTTACAGTGCCAATATTGGTTAGTTGCATCGCGGGATTAGAGTGTTCATCGAAACGCCGTGGCTGATTTGATCACGTAGATGACCGTACCTTGCACGAGGTGTATCTCTGGCCTTTTGCGGCGGGTGTCCGCGCCGGCACAGGCGCCGTCATGACCGCGTATAATGCCGTAAGTTTAGAAAATATTCGACGCACACATGTAAACATGTCTAGTTAACAGCTCGCTTATGTATAACAGGTGAACGGATCCGCATGCTCGCAAAACGCGTACCTAATCAGCGGGATCCTCAAAGACGAGCTCGGCTTCCAAGGCCTCGTCATGACGGACTGGCTAGCGCAGATCTCGGGCGTGGCGTCGGCCCTCGCGGGCCTGGACATGTCGATGCCCGGCGACACCTTCGGCAACAACATCCCGCTCCTCGGGTACAGCAACTGGATGTACGAGCTCACGCGGTCGGTGCTCAACGGCTCGGTGCCCGTGGACCGGCTGAACGACATGGCGACGCGCGTGGTCGCGGCCTGGTACCAGATGGGGCAAGACTCCACCGACTACCCGCCGCCCAACTTCTCCTCGAACACCGCGGACCGCGTAGGGCCCTTGTATCCCGGCGCGCTGATCAGCCCGACGGGCGTGGTCAACGAGTACGTGAACGTGCAGGCGGACCACAAGACGGTGGCGAAGCAGGTCGCGCAGGAGGCCATCACGCTGGTCAAGAACGACGCGGGCTTCCTCCCCATCGCGCCGTCCGCGCCGCTCTTCGTCTTCGGCACCGACGCCCAGGCCGACCCGCAGGGCGTCAACTCGTGCACCGACAAGAGCTGCAACCGCGGCCTCCTCGGCATGGGCTGGGGCTCCGGCAGCGCCAACTACCCCTACCTCGACGACCCCATCAGCTCGCTGAAGCGCAAGGCCGCTAACGTCACGTACTACGCCACGGACTCATTCCCTAGCGTCGCTGCGGTGACTGAGGATGATGTAGCCGTGGTCTTCATCAACTCGGACTCGGGCGAGAATTCGTATACGGTGGAGGGCAACCACGGCGATAGGGACGCCTCGGGGCTATCGGCGTGGCACAACGGCGACACGCTCGTGCAGAAGGCGGCAGCGGCATACGACAACGTCGTGGTCGTCGTGCACACAGTAGGGCCAATCATCATGGAACCATGGATCGATCTCCCCTCAGTCAAGGCCGTGCTCGTAGCTCACCTGCCAGGCCAGGAAGCAGGCGACTCGCTAACAGAGGTGTTATTCGGCGAGGTCTCGCCAAGCGGCCACCTACCCTACAGCATCCCCGTCTCAGAATCCGACTACCCAGCCAGTGTAAGCATCAAATCGACGCCAACACTAAGCCAGATCCAAGACACGTACACAGAGGGTCTATACATCGACTACCGGCAGCTCAACAAAGCAGGGATAAAGCCGCGCTTCGCCTTCGGCCACGGCCTAAGCTACGCGAGCTTCGCCTTCTCCAACGCCTCCATCTCAGCAGGAGTATCACTCTCCACAACGCCGCCCCGGCGTCCCTCCAAACCGATCTCCCCGGTATCCATGCTCAACACCTCGCTCCCCCCGGCCGCAGACGCGTACTACCCGACGGGCTTCGTGCGCATCTGGCGCTACCTGTACTCGTGGCTAGACCAGTCAGAAGCGGACGCGGCACACGCCATCGGCGCCGCCGGCACCAAGACGTACCCCTATCCGACGGGGTACTCGGCGACGCAGAAGCAGTCGGGTCCGACGGCGGGCGGCGCGAGCGGCGGGAACCCGGCCCTCTACGACGTCGCCTACACGCTCTCTGTCACAGTCACGAATACCGGGAACACCTCCGCCTCTGCCTCTGGTAAAGCTGTCGCGCAGGCGTACGTGCAGTTCCCCGCGGCGGCGGACAACGGCGGCTTCGACACCCCCGTGATCCAGCTGCGCGACTTCGCCAAGTCGGAGGCGCTCGCGCCTGGCGAGAGCGCGACGCTGGCGCTGCAGCTTACGAGGAAGGATGTTAGTGTTTGGGATGCGACGACGCAGGATTGGATCGTGCCTAGTCCCGATGGTAGATATAGTGTCTGGATTGGCCAGGCGAGCGATGATTTGAGTGTGGTCTGCTACACGGATACCCTGGCTTGTGAGGATGGTGCCCAGGGGCCTGTCTAGATGAGAGGCGGGTGTGGATTCATGATGCTTGAGTGGCTTGTTTATAACCCGATGAGGAGGAATAGTGAGAAGAGGAGTTGCGACACTCCTATCCTTATAGTACAGTACATATGTAGTAATTTTTATAAGTTCGAATCTAGACGAGCTTTAAATACTCGTTCGTGAACATACATACGTGGCCGGTCGACCAGACAGACAAGCTCTCAACAATCTTTGTGCATATTCCCTTAATATTCTTTAAGAGACGTGGTTGTGTACCCGAGTGGCGAGCCCAGGTAGGATTCATATTTGGTGCGAAGTAAACCCGTGAGATAGTAGATCAGAGTAATTTGGTAGTAATTTGGTTTGTGATAGTGTACATTGTATAGTGTAGATGTGTGCGTATATAATACATATGTACCGAGCCCGGCTGCTTCTTGGAGGTATCGGAATGGCTGAAAATGCCGGGATGTTATCGCACAACGGTATATGATGGCGGCGTCCTCCCTCTGTCTTGAGGTCTAGGTATCTCGCATGCAACTAGATTTTATCTTTCTCGCATCCCGGACATTTGCCTGTACAGAAATTGCCATTGAATCTCCCGGGCACGTTGATATCGATGGGTATGATATCGAGAAGCAGTTACATGGACAGGACAGACCGCTTCTTGTTCTTCCGTCGTTGTAGTGTGTTTCGGCCATTCCGTGTCCTAATACGGCTTAGGAATCCATGACGCCTCTTACGGACCAGCCGACTCGTCCTTGCCATAGTTGGTCTGGGGCCGCATCGGATCTGTTGGGGGCCTGCAAGCGCTGGATGTGCTGTGATGGTCGACTTGGGGACAATATCTAACAGTCCCTCAGGAGCATTCGTGACACCAGCCGGTGAAGCAGTTGTGGTAGGCAGGCGAGAGAGCAGCGCGTTGCCACTGTTACATGGGCGGAAGACGGTGCCGTTCGAGGCGAGGATCGAAGGACGAAGGTGTGGGAGCGAAGAGAATGTTCTATAATGAATTACAATACACATTGTTAGCTGCCGAAGAAGCAATTGAATAAGTCGGAGTGCTCTGAAGGAAGCTGTACCGTTTTGTGACCAGCGTCTGTGTGCTCGTGATGCTGCTGCAGGCGCGCGAAAGAGCTGCTCTCGCAGCCGACGATGCGAGGCTCCAAGACGGCATTTTCCCTTCTCCTATTGCTGTCGCCTCTCACGTCGCTCCTCGTTCCCTTGTCTAGCCGCCTATATTAGTTGGAGGATAGGATGTAAGTTGCGCTCAACTATAGAGTGATAGCAGGATGGTCGAGATACAAGCTAGCCTAGAAATTTCATAGATCGATTCTGCGTGACGGTCCGACAACAGCTGATAACGCAGACTGACTTAATCCTTGGCGTACCACGCCATGCGAGACTACAACTTGAAATGCATTAAAATTCTTTTTCCTCTATGTCAATCAACAAGAAGATGGTGTTTCGCGGGCTAAATAGAAGGCAGTATTTTTTTCCCGCTATGCCAAAGAGCCTAGTGAGGGAGAGCTGTCGCTGTCGCTGTTGAGAACGAGAACGAGACTGAGTGGAACAGTAACTTAGGGCAGCAGGAATGCTGTTAATCTACCTACAAGATGTGACACGATATATTTTCAAATTGGTTACAATACATTCTTCGCACTTAGAACACACCGCCTGAGATTTTCATATCCATATATAAGAACGTGCGAAGAATCGAGTGATGCCATAGGTACTGAGCGGCCGGGCGGTGCTCTCATTCCGTTGACTAGTTACCTGTCAGCGGCCGTTCCAGGCGAAGTTAAGCAAATGAGATCTCCCTTGGTCTCTAAGAATACCTAGAGTCACCGAGGAAAGAGCAAAGTATTTTCTTGCATTAATCCTTTTGCTCTTCAAGTGCAAACGCTACCTCTTGGTACACCTACAGCTTATCCCGAAGGGCGTTTATGAAGGAGATTATACGGCTCTTATACGAGGAATTATTTGTTGGCAGAGACTATTCTCGACTGAGTGCTGTTAAGGCTAGACCTAGTAGACATCGGGCACATTGTTGGCAAGACCCCAAACTGTTATTGTACAGCTTAAAGACGTCCATAAAGAAGTGATATGAGGCACCATTGACTTGGAACGACAAGGTAGTCGAGTAGCTGGATCGAAACATTGGTTTACTAAATTGACCCATCTCAAGACAAGCGAAATACTTTTGACTGAATAATTGCTCCCTATTTAAGAAGGTGAGAATGTAATTTTGGACGACGACATCAACCTGAGTCATAAACTAAGCGTCCCGTACATACACCCGCAATCACAAAGTGGTAAGTTGAAAGGACTGTATTCATAACAAGAATGAATACGGAAATGGGCTATCGTGATGGTCTTATTTGAGCAGAGTGCTACAATCTGACAGCTTCGGCACAAACTTTGTTCCCACGCGTTCCTATACGCTCTACAATCTCCAAAATAAGCTAAATATCTACTACGAGGCGAAATTCCACATTCTCGGAGGTTATAAGAGGTCCTATAGCAGATGGTTTGATTGATGAGCCTCGCGAGGAAATCCTTAGAAACAGTGCCCTTGCTCTTGCAAGCACGAGCTTTCATGGGATACGAGAAAGGTCGACAATATTGATCGAGACATAATCGAGCAAATTCTATGTATCAAACGCTTATTGACCCATATGACCCTCCGGCCTGGAACCTCCTCCATCTGTAAGGATCATAGAACTAATGTTTCGGCTCATATGCTGGATTAACGATGTTCTCAATATGGGAAAAGCTATTATGAATTTGATGCGCCGAGCGACAAGAATGTAGACGTTCTACTTTGTTATCGTCAGATGTGCTCCTAGCTTTAATTCCCGGACAATTAATGCATTTTATGGCCGCAAAACATCCTGTCCCATGGCTGGCGATAGTGTAAATAACTATGCATCCTTGAAGCAAGCCAATGTAGCCATTGCGATGAGCTAAGCCGTCAGCGACGTTACTGAAGAGGCCTCGTAAGTGATGCTCTTAGGGAACATGATTATTAGCATTGTGATAGCAGTCGAGGAAGGTTGCTACATCTTAGCAACATTTAAAGCTTTATCCTACATATACTGCGTATAAGAGGAACATTTACGCTAGCTCTAGTGCTGTTTGTTGGGACCTGTGCTTGATCCATTAGTCTCCTTATCTCGTAAGATCTGAGAAGTGCTCTGATGATGAACTTAAAGATCTCGATTCACGTGTTTCTGTATGTACGTAGACCGGGCCGTCTGACATCCATTCAACATAAGAATTCTCTGGATGAGGGCGATTGTCGTGACCTGTCCAATGCTTCTTCGACACGTCGAATGTTAGGAGAGGAAGATATCCCACAAGAGGTACGGGTACAGGTCAAAAGTGGAGCTGGTTGGAAGGATCTCGACATGGAACAGTGCATACTCGCCGAACCCTTCGAATTCGCTTACAATAATAACGTTGATGAACCACCCATTGAGACACGAATGAACACGAAGGGGCGGGAACCCCGTGGTGTTGTTGCTATAGTTACAGCGATAGAGGCCTCGGGCACAAGATGTAGGCAGACGATGCAAATCAACGGTATCTGAAAGCTAGGTGGCGAGGGTCCTTTGGACATTAGGACTCAACTCGTGGTCACGGTGTGGATACCGAAGATACTGATGGTGGAATTGAGAGTCACGGAGACAAGGTCGACTGTAGCATCGAGGTGTGAAAGCTCACTGGCTTGTTGAACCGCTTGTTAAACGCAAGGTAAAATCGGAAATTAGATCTTCGGTTAACTTGGCGCACTAAATCTTCGATATTACGGATACTTTGCACCATATTAACCATTCGGCTCGTTCCTATTTTCTTGTCATTACAACGGGGAGGCGATACCAAGTATCTTCTTCATGGCCGGGCTCAAGGCGCCAGCACATAATGAAAAGAGGTAGACATCAAAAATTGCGTCCGGTACGATCCCGAAGGATAATACAGAGCAGTCGACTCCGCGCTGTGCAATGCAGGTCTCCCACCCTACTGCTCGAAATTCAGGAGCTTCAAACAGTCGAACAAGGTAAGTATGAAGAAGAAAAGGAAAAGAAATTCATAGAGATCTGGGAGGTAAACCGAGATTATATAGACATTCTAGGGGCGGTGTGGAAAGCGGTCAAAATTTTAGACTGGCAGAATTCCAAACGCTACTAGGCTGCAATGAGGAAAGCACTAGATAAGGCGGGTACTTACTAGGCCAGGAAGGTATTTGATTGGACAGGTGCTATCCTACTACTTTACGCCAGACGCGTCTGGGCTATTACCCACCTTAGCTTTCACGCGCCATTCATCTACCACGCGTTGATTGGAGTGGGTATACACCCCATTACCTCTTTCTACCAGTCTAGTATGGCAGTATCAGAAACGTGACTTCAACCCAAACGACCAACGATTGCGAAACGACCTGTTTGATACGAGGGATAACCTCATGTTCAACTTTACCCGAGCCATTGCCTATCATTGTACTACCTAATCGCCTGGGCCGTCTCTCCTTGTACACTTGCAACCGCCGTGTCCTTGTTCCTAGTTGGATCATTCCTATAGTCCGAGTATCTTGTCCTTATCCCAACCTCGCACCAGCGTCTACTGCGTATACAATACTGTTACCGATGAGCCTATGCGCTCCGTCCTGTATCGATGCCTCTTTCGCCATTATCTCCGAATGTGAAGGTGTCGCAAGGAGTAACTAAGAACGAATCACACGACGAGCTTGCCGACGTAAAAGACACGACCGCCTACCACGTTTCGATTAACGCCCTGGGCTGTGAGAATCTTTCTGCACAGAAATCTCCCACCATGTCTGCAGATTGTCAACCTCGTAGGTCCTCCACAGCTTCCCTACTTTCTCTCTACCCCTCTTTTCCCATCTTCTCTCTCGCCCGGCCTTCCTTCTACCTCCTTCCTCTTACTAGCCTATTTAATAAATCGCATCCTCATCGTTTGAGCAACCTCTAACCAACATTATCTTCAGAGCCATCCAGCATGCCTGCTATCAAGATAGGTGCCACTCCAGAAAGTAGTCCTCTCACTGAAGCTGGCTCCACCCCCCCTGGCGATTCACCCTCACCACACATCACCCCCTCGAAGGCTCATCTGCCATCTGAGACCGCATCGGCATACCCAGTGCAAACACAAGATACCTCGAAACCCGCCCCGGCTTCAAAAAGGAAGCGTAACGTAACAACCGAAGAGAAGGAAAAGGAACGCGCAGAAAAGAAGCAAAAGCAAGAAGAAACCGCGGCCAAAAAGGCTAAGGCCGCCGCCGAGAGGGAAAGGATAAAAGCCGAGAAAGCCGTTGAAAGAACTGCCAAAGCTACTGAGAAGGCTCGCGCCGATGCAGAGAAGGAAGCTAAGAAGGAAGCTAATAAGGCTGCTAAGGCCGCTGAGAAGACGAAAGCAGATGCTGTGAAAGAGGCCAAAAGACAGAAGAAGCAGGAGGAGGAACTCGCGGCCCAGGCAAAGAAAGAGAAACAGCAGAACTTAATGGCGAGTTTTCTGAAAAAGACTCCTACTACACCCTCCAAGGCCAGCACCCAATCTGTTATTATCTCGAAAGTTGATGTCGCAACCCCATCTGCACCAAAACAGGAAGCCAAACCCACCAAATCTGCCTATGAGCTCAATTTTAAACCTTTCTTCATCAAGGCTGGAGTTACTATGGCACGACCTCTGCTACAGATGGACAATGAGACGAGGGAGGCGAAAGAGGCTATTCTCGATGAATATCTCCGTGGTGATCGAGGTGAATTTATTCCTAAGCAGCCATTCAATGCCGCAGAGACGTTCGACTTGGCCTTTCCACAGAAGCGCGGAATCATTCCACCTAGTGTGAAGAAGATTATGGAGAGGATACATGGAGATACATACCAGAATACATTCGGCCTCACAAACGCAAGAAGTGAGTCACAAACCGAGAAGCTCTTCACGAGTGCACAAGATGAGCTTAATGCCATTCCTATGAAGTGTCTCCGCTTCTACGAGGACGTTAGGCCCGCGTACTGTGGTACAATCACAACGCATATGACCTATCAGAAGCTCCGAGCGCTTTCTCGAAGGCCAGCAGGGAAATTATTACCATTGGCCTATGACTACGACTCTGAAGCCGAGTGGGTTGAAGATGACGGTGAGGACCTCGATGACGCCGAAGACGAGGAAGAAGACATCGATGGCGATGAAGAAATGGACGATTTTGTAGATGACTCAGAAGCTGCTCCTACGATTGTCCGACCAGGTTTCGAGAACGATAGTTTACCCGTCAGCACGGGACTTTGCTTTGAGAATCGAAAGCGATTAGGGCCCTCTGTGACAGTGTACAAGTACCGACTAGAGTTTCTACTGGGTAAGTTCAGTTACATATTGCACCACGAATCCCGACTAACAACGCTTAGATTCGCTGGAACGGCACTCTATGATAGATCCCTTTTCTACGGAATACTGGCCAGCACCGGTAAAGAAGTCTATAGCAACCGCTACATCATCAACGCAAGGCACGATTACTGCTATGTTACCACCTTCTGCACCCCGAGATGCACCCTCCCCAACCTGTATACCCGCAACATTGGATGGAAAAGACGGGATTCCCCAAGATCTACTTCAGGATTTCAAACGAGCCTTATTAAGTGACGAGTGCAAGGATTATTCGAAGGCTACAGTCATTGAAGTGCTAGCCAAGAAGTTCACTAGTTGTACCAAAGCACAGGTGAAGGTGACGTTAGATACGATTGCGCACCGTGTCACACCAGCCGGTGAAACGAAGAAGTCTATCAAGAGATGGGTCCTTTTGCCCGGTTTTGGCCTCTAGGAGGATTGATTGTGTGATGTTGGACCTTTTTGGGTTAAGGAGTTGTACGGAGTTTGTGGGTAACTTCAGCGATACCAACGACATCTGGAGCATCCTTTTTATTTTGACTCGGAGGAATATTGCTCACATCTTATATACCTATACGTCGCTGATAGAGAGCGCTTTCATGCATTATTTTACTCGGTATTGCAGCAAAAGAAAGAAAGTCACGCAAAAGTCTTGTACATAAAGAGGCATCGAATTGACCTAGATAGTGTTACACTATTTAATAAGTGGTTTGGGTCGGGTAGACGGCGTAAGGGGGCAAGGCTCAGGGAGATCGGATGACGATGAACATTATGATGACCCATTTAGATTTTATTGTGAATTCTACTCAAAGCTCTGAACGCACACGTCCTCTCCGATCAATATGAGGCTCTGCAATTTCATGTGTCCAGGTCTATCTAGCAAGCATCACAGCTGTGGATCTTAAATACATAGTCACAGTCACATCATCCGGCTGGACGAAATAATTAGCTGGTATTATCGCATACATATTGGATGTTTTGTCTACGATGGTAGGCTACTCTGTAAGTATAAGTACTTACCCTAGTATAACCATACTCTTAAATGAGCGTTGTACATCCCACTCAAATCACCAGCATCAAGTAGGTTTACGTTCAATAGTGGCCACAAGCAGCCAGAACCCAGTCGACGTGCACATAAAAGTCCACAAAAACTTGTTCATTCGCGTGTTCTTTAAAGTAATTAAAGCATGGTTCTGTCTCTACCGATGTATATATCTAGTATAAATATGGCATACCTTCATGAGAGCCAAATAGCTACAAGTCGAGCCTGGTCAAAAACGACGAATACGCTAAGCCCAAAGTGTTACACCATTGAAAGTAGACTGAGTACATAGTAAACCCACCTAAGACGGACAAATTCAGACGGATCGTACTCTTTTGAATACCTGTGGGTTTAGATAGGCACCAGACATCTTCTAGTGAAGCATTTTGTACCCAAAAGGGCGAAAATACATTCTTTACGCTTGGCATTTTTAGGTCGTAACGTCTTCTGGCCAAGTCAATGTCAGTCTCTCTAGCTTCACCCACTTTTGCCAAAAGCGAGACACTGGAAGGCTATATGCTCAGATTTGTGCCTGTTCTCTGCAAGTTCAACCATGGCGTTAACAAATCCAAAAGAAAATGAAGGCGTTTACGCTGGCTGAACACCTCAGATTACCTTTCTAATTGGTCTCATCAATGCATGAAGAAGAGGAAAAGTATACGAACTCACCTTTACGTGGGCTATCAAGACGCACATGGCCATGTGGATAGCATCTGTTAATTGTCAAGACAAATAAGCATGGAGAGGTTGTACATTGCTTCAGGTCATCATCGCATCATGGGAGGCCAACAATTAAGGGCCCTCGTGATAATGGTTTTAGGCAAGGAATTCTTGAGAGAAATTACTCTCGACACACACATCGGAATCGACAGCAGCGTAGAGAGATAACCCGTAAGGGATAGGCAGGCTGACGATGATTTGAGTCGGTGGTCTTGAAAATGGTGAAGAAGAAAGGAAGAGAAGCTAAATTCGAGTCGGAAAAAATTGTTAATACCACGTAGGACCCGGGCCCGGTACGTACCCACCTCACAGTCCCCAGAATTTCGGAATATGTCTCACCGTTCGCCGAGGGTTTGGATCACAGATGCTTGCTTAGGTAACCTGGAGGCTACCTTCAGGCTGAAAACAACACACTGTGGAGCGGAAAACCTCAGCGGCGGGGAGTGGTCACAGCAGCAGCAGTACCTAGGTACCTAGGTAGTGGACATTCAGTAGCCACAGCGCGCGAGCTCCAGGGCTGCTAGCTGTGGGCAGTGTGCACGCAGCAGCCCAGCCCTTGGGCACTGAGTCGTTAGCGCACTTGGTCAGGTACAATGGCAGCAACGGTCAACGCCACATGCAGACAGGTACCTCCTACTAAGTAAGTACCCAAGGTTACTTGGCCTTGGGGTCAGTCGACGGCGCATATGGGTTTGGCTCTGGTCGTGAAAACATTTCGAGCTCTCATTCACAGACTAATAAACTGCAACCAAACCAAATCTTCCCCCATTAAACCCAGTTACATACTAGTTCGTAACTTCTTCAAACCGCCACCACTAGTTAAACCCATCAATTCTTGTCTACGCCTCACTCACCTGTCACCGAATTGCTGCTATAGACTGTAAATTGTTCCAATCCATCGCCATCGCCGCTCTCGTGTTATTTCGCCGTGTTCGACCGCAACCTCTTCTAAACTATCTCACACACTCAAGAGTGTTCACACACACACGCACACACGCACACATACACGACCCTCTGAGAGACACCAGAAACCCGCCCGCCTGGAATAGCATCATCGTCCATCGCCACTTTTGAGGTTTTGCACAGACCAAAACATTTACCTCCCTGGGTCATTTGCTTCCCACGTCCAACTTCGGAACGAGACAAAGGAGACAAGCAAGAAAAGAACGAAGGGGGGAGAATCGAGAAACGCGAAGCTGCCAGATACAGCATAGAAATAGCCTGTCCCGTCGCATTGCCCAGGTCCAACGAGAAACCACGGGGTCGCCCAAGTTTCACCCACTCCAAGACTGCTAGACCACAGGCTGCGAGCAACGACCTATCACCATGGATAGACAGGAATCAATATGGACCCGCCGAACCAAGTATGTCTGTCTGTGCCTCATATGATGATCCTCGCGAAACTGTGTTTGCTCACATCAAGATAAAGCAGCACCGGCGGCGGCGGCAACCTCTCGCTGGGCACTGCGGGCTCGACCGACAATACCACACCCCGAGACTTCTCGAGCCTGTCACGAAGGAATGGCGGCAGTTCCTCCCACGGCCGCTCCAACCCCTTTGCGCCCACTACACCCGGTGCTCTGGCCTCCCCCACGAGCGCCGGTGGCGCCAACCAGTTTGGGCTCGGCTCAGGCGCCTTCGCATCGTTCGGCTCGGCTAAGACCCCGAAGACGTCTGCGAATCCGTTTGAACAAGCAATGGGCGCCGTTGGGGCCAAGACCCCCTCGGCAGAGAAGTCTGCCAAGGAAGCCATGCGCTCCACGGCCGTTGGAAAACCATCCATGGGTTCCATTTCAGAGACGGGACAGCAGGCTCCCGCCGTGTCCTCGCACGGCCTGAGGGACACATGGGTTTTCTGGTATAGACCCCCGATCACTAAGGCTAATGGATATATCGAGTATGACAAGACGCTACATCCTATGATGTCTATTAAAACGGTAGAGGAGTTTTGGCTGGCTTATTCTCATTTGAAACGACCATCCACACTTCCCACAGTGTCGGACTACCATCTCTTCAAGGACGGAGTCCGTCCCATATGGGAAGACGAAGAAAACAAGCATGGTGGGAAGTGGATATTGCGGTTGAAGAAAGGCGTTGCAGACCGTTATTACGAGGACCTAATCATGGCCTGTGTTGGTGACCAATTTGGGGATGAGTCCGATGAGATATGTGGGATTGTGCTGAGCATGCGCAACGGAGAGGACGTCCTCAGCATCTGGACCAGAAACACGGGACAAAAGGTCCTAAAGATCCGGTAAGAACTATTCTTGACCATCAGACGAGCGTGAGAGCTGACTGTCACCCTGCCATAGTGAGACGATGCGCCGCATACTTAGATGTCCGAACGACACCCGAATTGAATGGAAAAGCCATGATGCAAGCATGCAGCAGCGCAGCATGATTGAAGAATCACGCCGTGAGAAAGCCCATAATCACCACAACGAGAAACGCGCCCACAATAAGTCGCGACAACCGCAAGAGGATCAACGATCATAGAGCCATCTAGCTCTCCTGCAGCCATCGCGCAACCCACGACCAATTTCACTGGAGCCTTTTCCTAGGAATAAGGGGACGACAAACGTCTTTACAAACCCACTGAGGTGCGGTGTGACGTCGTTGAACCTAGGGGAGGGCTTCTTAAGTCATTCGCAACAGTGCAACTACCTTAGCGAGTATTCAAGCCGTGAGGTACCTCTCATTGCTGGTGGTCACGAAAGACCTGCCCCAATCAGACGGAATCTAAGGGCTTTTGTTCATTCAAAAAAAATCAACGAACATATGGGGCAAAGCGAAGCAGCAACTTGTGAACTTTTTATTTGTACAAATAGCGAGGGCATGTCCTATTATGTATGACTGTCAGTACGAGCAATGGGCAGCACGTCTGAACGAATTATCCGAGCGGCTGGAACAGGTGATATGAAATGGCATATGAAGGGTTCCTATATGACTGGCGCGAGCTCCTGGTGGAAGGGCATTGGACATGGAGCCAAGCTGTATTAGCTCGCTTGTTTAGCTGTCTCTGTATTGTAGGAAATTAGCAAATACCTACTGTATTATCGGCTACTGATGAATAATGCTCACAGCATCGATATTAACATTCCGTTATTCTGGTATTTGTGTTTTGGTTAATACCGGTCATGAATAATGAGAAGCGAAACCTAATCAACGCTTTTACTTGCAATCAACCAACTCATGGAGTTACGACCAAATGAAACAATCTCTGAGTTGTATCTATGCTGGGAGAATTTTGTCAAGTGGCATACTTACAGAATATGAATACAACCTATGTAAAACCAAGCTTAGTCACACAGGTGCAGAATATTTGACAGGTGTTCTTGTTGGAGGCTAAATTCTGAACCCCTTATTATTACATTGGCAACCTTATTTTTTTTGAGGACCTACAGATACTCCTGATAATAATCTTCATAATAATCGTCATACGGAGGTGGGTCATCTCCAATCCACACTTCCTCAATCCAAGTCGAAATACCGTCGTCTCCCTCCACCACAATCGAGCGGCAGAACGAGACGCGGTCCGGTACTAAATAAATTTCAACGAAATCATCAGGGACAGGACGGTTTTCGGGACGGATAGAATAACAGACGTCCAAGTGATCCCTCGAAATCCAACTCCACCCAAGGTGTACCCTCAGCAGTTGCACGCCTCTAGGAGGTCCGGCCTCGTCTAAAGGCCACAAGCGTGTGTTGATAGCCTGCCGGACAATAAGGAAAGCTTCTTCCGCCTTCAAATTGCGCCAATTTATCAAGCCCGCTTCGAAGTGCAGTTCAGTTGTTTCGATGGATAAGTATCGTATATTGCTCCGCGAACTGATGAGACTTGTAAAGCGCCTCCATTCCACTTGCGCAATGGCTTCAGGACTCTTGGAAGATGGCATGTGTCGACAGTAGAACTCATAATCCAAGAGATTGAGCTTCAGAGACTTGACATTTTCAAATCTGTTGGGAGAGGTTATGTTGAAGAGAACGTCGCCGATTGTGCCGCAAAAGTTAATTTGGCATGGGAAGTCAAAGTAGTTCGAGGACCAAAATACGAACCACGCCTCCTCGTTAAACTGCTTGCTTACCATGAAGAGGTTTCTAGGGGATCGCCAGCAATTGCAGCTTGGCGTGTATGCTGCGTGGTATATGCTGCAAAAACAGCCGGTGCCGGAAAACCCGACTCTGTCCCTTTTACAAGGCCGGAATCGACACGCATCGTGGTTCAACTGGATGCTGTGTCCGAACGGCCTGTACGCACCAACGTCCCACATCCAATCGGAAAGCCCATCATTAACATCAGGCCCAGGAGGTATTGGTGGCTTCCCAAGTTTTTCGCTGCAGCATTTAGGCATCCATGCGACAAATCCCTCATCGTGAAGCCAATAAACTGAATAATATTCTATTAATCTACCTAGATCACGAGTCAGACGGGGTCAAGATGCTCACCATGAGTCCAGGGTGTTACCAGGTCGGTGTACTGTAGCACATTGAGGCGTAGTTCCGGTGGCAGTTGGAGATATCGATGGAAGGTGCTCGGAGGCACATCAGGGAAGCCCATCAAAGCCCTCGAAGTCGAACGCGCGAGCTCGTAGAGGACATCGTTGCGTACGCTGCTGAGTCTGATGCTGCAACGAGATAGCAACGGCCATTGACGAAGCGGAGCTAACACAAGGTCCGCAGTCTTGAGATCTTTGACGTCGCATATTACCGAGAGCTCAAGTTGGCCCTTTTTTATATGACTGCCTATGTGGGATGCTGTGGCTACCCATTTATCCAAGAGTCGTGCGTCACACGGTGAACAGCTGTCGAAGGCTTCATGCTCTCTTTCTAACGCTTCGCGCGCGCGGTAATACGCTTCGCTATAATACGGTACGTCACGGGTACCCAACTTTCCGCCGTAGTCCCAGTCTTTATTCGAGTAGAGCAAGTTACAGTCGGGGTGATTTTTATATTGGTGTGGAATACAGCGCACTTGAATCTTGAGCGACGTCAGCGAGCTCAGCGATGATGGACTGAGCTTCCGAAGCGGGTTTAAGTCGCGGGTGATAAAGCGATTTGTAGAGTAGATCAGAGAGGATACTTCAGCATACACCCGTCGACACGTCTGGAGTAGGGCCAATGTATAATGCCAGTTCAGAGGACTGGGGCCTATGAGATTGTCGTACCGGGATTTAGATTCTTCGGATAAACGCTCGCGGTTCATAGAGACTGTCTTGTTAACGATGACGCCGGCATAGAGGTAGATCAGCTCTCGAGCTTCAGGGCTGAGCCCTAGAAAACTCGCTCGCGGCTGTGAATCCGCTGGGCTATCCGGCGTTGGCACGGCAGGCGAGCCAACAGAATTAGAATGCCTTCGCAGTGAAGACATTGTAGGCTATGAACGTGTCGATTTCATGGGTACCGAGGCGATGATGATCTCTTCCCACAGTGCGGTCTAAATATTCCCGAGAAACTTGTTTGCCGTGGACTTGTTTGCACTTTTTAAGTGTGACTCAGGTTGGCGGCGCTCTTCTTATTTGTTTGTACTTCCATACCTATGTTGTTAATGGCAATACTTTCCCCACCCATCCCTACTCAGACTTCCATTGTTAGATTTGTCATACCTTAACCTTCTTGGAATTTTCTATATCTAACTCCTTTATAATGTTGTGGAATTGCGACATACTCTCAAGACAGACGACAGCTCTTTCGCTCGAACCTCATGCACTCCTCGCAGATGAAGGTCCTAAGTTAGGCACTGGGTAGTCTCATAAGCCACGCGCCAGGACGGTGGAAAAGCCCATGAAAAGACTCATACACATGGTTCCCGGCCCTAAAATATGAGTATCTTTCTGGCGAAGTAAAATCAAATGTATCGGCATTTCCCTGAAGTCACAATGGGGATTATGGATATCCTCAAGACAATAACTCTGTTAAGGTCTTACTAGTTACACACCTTGGAATTAACACTATCGGCTAAAAGCACGGCGCTTCAAGACCGATGATTAGAGATTTTATGCTTCTGTATCTAAAAAAGACTAGAATGGACGATAGATCTAGGATGGTATCGCATAATAACTGGTTTGAAAACTCTACAGAACAGATATTTGCATGTTGGACAAGGCGTTATGATCGAGGGGTCCTCTCATACAAGAATACACCCACTCGTTACACCTCCACTTGACATTTGCTAGTTAATCACTATTAAACGAACTGGATGATTCTGCTGCTAACTTGGATGAGATCGGGCTGACTCCTGAATCTAACATATGAAAGAGAGCTTAATAAATGATGCCTCATTTGTCAACAATGGAACTCAGCAATCGGATAGACCAATGATAGTAGTATGGCTTATATGAAAATAAAATAAAAAATAGCGACGATATGGAGACCAGACAGGAAAGCTCGATTAATCTATGTACCACAGACTCTGAGAAGCTAAGATCATGTACTAAAGTAGCATACCGTCTTAGTTTTTGTTATGAAACTATTATAGAAACAGCAGCACAGAAACAACAAGATGACAACGTGGATGCATTAGCCGACCAATTAATTAGCAGCAGCAAGAGTAAGAGAAGACTCTTGATGACGGGACCTGTTGTGACTTTGAGACACCTGTGAAGATGGAGGGTGTGCCTACCATTGTGAATGATCACATAATCATCTCAACTAACCGACTCTTGCATAGCCTCAATCGTGGGAACCGATGACGATATATATAGCAACTATATAGAAATCGAGTTCAAACTAGTCGAAGGTGACAACAACCCCATCCTCGAAACTGTTTGTGGTGGCCTTTGAGAGTACCATCACCTGCTAGCGAAGCTGTTGGATCTAATTATTTCGACTTGTATATAACGCCTGACGTTCTTGGGTATATGTACTTGTTAATTTTCACTAGGTATCCTTAGCTAGGTCCTATTTGTTGTTTTAGCAGACATTAAGAAAAACGCACCTTTTTACGTGGTCTTGTCTGCCTTAACTATTCTCTTATTTCCTCAAATCTCTTCTTCTCCTTCACCTTTTTTAGGGATGAAATTTATCTGATAAAACTAGATCTGACACTACTTAATGGAGTTTTTTGGGGAGTGTTTCTGTTTCTGTTTCTCTTCTGGTTTCCCTTGGGCTTGAGGTGTTGAAAGAATCTTAATTACAGGACCCTTATTTTAACTTGCTATGTAAGAAGTCCCTGGCGCCATCTATTGCTAGACAAGTTATAAACTTTAACCTAGAACTCAGGGCGCATCGCGCTTTTATATCGAATCTTACTTTACTGTTTTTTTCTTCTTGGCATAGGATTAAAGAAAGACATTGAAGTAACCTTGTCGTTAACTTCCCAATTCTGAACCGCACTCTCCACAAGTTTGCGCCTCGGGAGAACACAATCTAGGTTGCGAAGAGAGGAGATGGCTGGCTTAGAGTAGGTAGGTTTTCGATAGTTTTTGCCTCGATTGCAGTTAGAATATACAACGGGCAGCAGACAGGATTGTCATTTTATTTACAAGGAGGCTTTTCTTCTTAAGCTGATATTTTAGCTTGTGCTAGAGCAGGGTCAGCTCGGGCCAAGCTCGGGCTAAGAGTAGATAGGAGAAATTCCCGTTGTGAGCCAGGTGCTTTAAAGTAACCCCGCACATCCATTTCCGAAAGGTTCAAAACTGGCGGGTTATTTAGCCATCAATATAACCTGAGCTATCGTAGTTTAGTATGAGATTACTTAAATTTGGTACTATAAACATGGAAACCAGACAACATGGTATACTTGGTTGGTTGCGACTGACTCTCGGTTATGAGGTAAGACTTATTGGTTACGGTGTACACTGATGTCATACCTAATCGTAGAGTAGCTCAAGCCACAGCTCTGACTAGATTCTAGTAGCGTGGGCTTGTGGATTTACCATTGGGACATCAAATAGCTCTCATTCAGAACGAGCTTGTCAATAATAATAATCCAGGAATGTAATTTCGCACAATCCAGACTATACCACACCCCAATAAATACATAACCACCAGACCTCTATCTCCGCTCATAGTTTATCCTCAGCCTAAGAAGCTCCCGGGTAGTCCCTGAACTAGCTTGGTATTTAGTCACTGGCGCTGCGATAAACAACTTAGGAATCTATCCTTATCGCGTCATCATCCCCAGCTACGCCATTATAGCCATGATCGGGTATCCATATCTCGTTACGAAACCGGTCGTTTGACGACATATACTTGTCTTTCGGACTTCTGCAGCATGCGTGCATTCATTGTCTTGCATTTGCTCGAAGGTGATGCCGTCATCCCAAATCCGCTGCATGATCTACTGGTCTTTGCCCAGAGAGTCGGCCTTGGCGCGGAGATTGGCAGCAGTCGAGCCGGACTCGGAGAAGTACCGTCCAAGCATGGGTTGCATGAAGGATCGGAAGATGAGTTGGGCACCGCTGAAGGGTTGTAAGCGAGGAAAATCCCTGTGCTTGAAAAGAGAGAGATCTTACCTGAAGGCAGGAAGTGACAGCCAGAGCAAGAAAACAAACTTGAATGTGTAATAGAAAGGGAACCAGTAGACAACGCTGATGAGGCTCTCAATCACACTGCAATAGTCAGCGACTCGTGCGGGTTACATTGAGATGAAATTGCTCTAGCTTACGTGAAAAAGGCAAAAACGACCCAATACTATAGGCAAGTTAGCATAAGTATGGCGAGTCTTCACTTTGCGCAGAAGCGCGAATGATGGAGACGCACTGTGAGCCACTGGGTGTCGTCGGCTTTGCTGGTACTGAACAAAGCAGCCAAGGAGTAGTAACCGGGAATGACGAAGCCAGCCAAGTTGGTCAACAACTGGCCGCCGAGGTTGAAAACAATGAAAAAGAGATAGAGGGTAGCGAAGCCAATGACGGCGTAGACCTTGGGAACCGAAGTCTGCTTCTCGAGGTTGGTGAGGACGGGGTATTTGGCCAGCTACGAATGCGAAGTCAGTTCTGGTCATTCAAGCACGAGCCCGCACACGCGCGCGACAAGCAGAAGCATACCTCACGATCGAGCTGGGAGATGTATTGCTGGGCACGGTCTTGGGCCGACATGTTTTGTGTGTGGGCTAACAGAGTCTATAGAGAAGCAGGAGGAATGCTCGAGATGACAGCCGGCACGGATGCTCGGATGGTCGCAGGTGGGGAAGAGGTTGTTAACGAGATCAAATCTTGGTGTCTTGTATGTAGTTATCTACCGGCATTTAATCCTTAGGGTTAGCATCGAACGATTAAGCCACCTTGTCTGATCGGGCACGAGCGCACAGGCGGGGTGGAGAGGGCGATAATGGGATACTGAGCATGGAATATGGGAGACGGGGACATGAGAGACGGCCTACAGGTCACTGGCAAAATGTAGAAGGGCTCCGGATGCAATATGTAGCAGAAATGATGGCAATACTGGGAGGAATGGTATCTTAGATTTGGGATTCGGGTTGGTAATTGTTGTGTTCGGAACTGGGATTGTGGGAAGAGGGGAGGTGTTTAAAGATGACGAGATGGGAGGAGCAGACGGCCCAAGCTAGGAGAGAAAGAGGCTAGCACCAGATTACCGTAGGCAATGGGTATGGGCGATATGGGCGATGGGCGATGACGGCAGATAGGTATCCTCCCTGCTGTACGTGTAAAATACCGACGGGGTCGGGGGTGACGAAACAAAACCCCGGCGACACCATTAATAAACCACCCCACCAAGCCCTGTTAAGGTTCACCTTGTAGTCTGGTGCCTGTTTTTGTTTTCGCTCTAACCTAGTTAAGTAACCCTACCCAAGGTCTACCTCTCCTCTACGCAGGTCACCTCAGCTATCTACCTAGGTACTGTACTCCGTAGGTAGGTAGACAACTGGACTGCAGTTTGCTGGCAGATGATTTTGAACCCTCCCCATTTTTCCCCAGATGCGCCGTAGCATGTGGCACTCAGGTCTCAGATTCAAGTCACGATTTTTGATATTGCTTCAACAATCTTAACTGTAACTCGCTAGAAGTATTATTAAGATTAGGTATTGTATCATGAATTACATATAAGTGTTACTGTGTGTACTGACTGACCATTTAGCCCTAGATATTTTCATATACAAATCTACTCATTTGGTTGAATTAAGCTCCATTAGATTAATTGTTTACTACTTACATATGTACCTCTCATAGGTGCTTTTTGTTATTTATTAGCTCGAGAAGTAGAGGTAGTAGTGTCTGGCGCTTAGTAGTATCTCTTAGTAAACCATCAAGTCCCAGATGTTTATTATAGTGAGTCACAAAGAAATAAAGTTTATAGGCGAAGATGATAGAAGTTCGAGGTACTTACTGTCCTTCTACAAATTTGCGATGTACTCTGAGGGGTCTTCAAGTACCTCTGCGCATGCTGCAACATTTGCAGTCTGCACGACTGCATACAATATGCCTACTGTAGAATCATTCTACCGAATAGTAGTACAGCAGAGGATAGAGAGGGGCAACAATTATATTAATGGAAGTGAAGTGAAGTTGGTTAGGTACCTACATAAATGTAGGGCTTGTTCCAGTTCTTTTGTTTTTATGCATGGTCCTCTGTCCAATGACAGGACTGGAGAGCCACCGTGAACAAACTCGGCACCTTCGAGCCCAGCCACTCCCTTTCGCGTTCACCCCACCGGACCGTGTACCTAAGGCAGTACTAGGGTACCGCACACAGCGGTTGCAGACAAGTACATAATTATGTACTTGGTCGGACCCATTTTTCTGGTCCAGCCAGCCAGTCAAGGGTACATCAGCAATTCTCACGGTTGCCCCGACGAGTTTTGTTGTTTGGACACTTCCTCCGCTCCCCCATTTTCTGTTTTCGATTCGAGTTCCATCACAGACCCTCAATCTGTCCTGCAGACTCCCGGCGCCACAACCCCGGGCTTCTTTCTCTGACGTTTCCACTGCCTATCTGCAGCTTCTTCTCGATTCGGTTCTCAATATCCTAATTTGTGACTTTTGCTTTGCATCGGCTCCTTTGCCCCTGCCTTTAGTCGCCGTGTTTTGGCTGGCGCATCGAGCTGCCTTGGGTAAACAACCCTCGACATCATGGACATTGGTTGGTGTTTCCTGTCTCCTCCTGGAACCAAACCACATCATATCGCACTCCACATGCAGTCTCCCCTTTAGCGGTCATCCTTTCTTCCTACATGTTTCGCACTAGTCGTGAACTTTGTTCTGCGCTTTGATGGCTTGTGAGGTCGCCTCTAATTGTTATGTAGATCCCCAGCCTCCCGAGGCTGCCGCCATGTCGCAACAACACCAGAGAAAGAGAACCCAGTCGAGAGGCTCAACCGCATCTATCCACAGTGTCGCCACTCAGCCCAATCATGAACGTAGCCTCTCGGTAGCGCATCATGGCAGCTTCCAGGACCAATGGCATGTCAACGGTCACGGTGCCATGCCACATTCGAAGGATATTCCTGCCATGGGACACCAGATGTCGCAGCAGATGGCAGGTGAAGAAATGATGCGCCCGGGAGCGCAAATGCCACTACACCAGTCTTTCACCATGGACTCGGGGATGCACCAGCCTGTTGGCTCGGTTGTACCTTATGCTCATCACCCTGCTATGCAAAATGGTTTGCCAGCAGATTCATTCGGCGCCGGCACTAGCTTCACCGATGCTGACAGCCAGATGATGATGGACCGTGACGATCCCGATGAGAGCGACATAGTGGACGCTCCCCGAACGGCTGGCCAGAAGCCAGGTTCTGGACGAGCCAGCGCCAATAATGAGCTTGAAATGCGTCAGTTATACCAGGCCCATAAGCACCGAAAGCTCGAAGAGGTGGCGAAAGAGTTGCATGGGAATGAGCGCGGTCCAAACTCAGAACGGGCTCGCCAAGTATTCGCTATGCTCTGGTAGGTTCTTTGCGCAAGTTTAGCTAGGCATCTGTTGTCTTTTCATTAACACCCTACTCCAGGCTAAACCAAGTGTGCTCGAAAGGAAAAGGCTCTGTACCGAGGGGGCGTGTGTACGCTAATTATGCGTCCAGATGCGCGACGGAGAGAATCACGGTCTTAAATCCCGCAAGCTTTGGAAAGCTGGTTAGGGTGCTTTTTCCTGGTTTGAAGACGCGGAGGCTTGGCGTTCGTGGCGAGTCCAAATACCATTATGTCAATTTCACATTGATGGATGATCAGCCTGAGCTTAAGGAGCCTGTGCTTCAGCCAACACTGCCCATTCAGGAACACTCACAATTCTTGCATTCTTTCAGGTGAGCCTTTTTTTTTCTTTGCAAACTATATTTTTGGCCTAAGTCTAATAGTCCGCAGCGCAGCAGAGTCTCAGCCGTCGGCCGCGGACACCGTGAAACCAGCACTGCCGTCACCGCGGACCAATCAACCCTTAGAAAGACTTCCATCATCGACATCAATAGGAACTAGGGCCCATAGTCTGTACAACCAAGTAGATGTTTCTAGCATTGAAAAGTTAGATTCATCCACGGCCAAGACGACGTTGCACCTGGCCTTCCCAAGAGACGACGACAATCATTTCGATTCGTCTCAGCCTGTCATTCTACCTAGGATCGACCCATTCCTCCCTAGTGGTACTGACCCTGACTCGGCCAAATCCTTGGCCGCATTATATCGCTCTCATTGTACATCCTTAGTTGAATGCATTCGATATTGTAAGGAGAAGACTTTTTTCCATCTTTACACGTCTTTCCAGGGCACACTCACCATGCCTGTACAAAAATTATTCGCCAACCCAAGCCTTGCGCCTTGGATAGAACAATGCGATTTCGTCCTGTACCAGAGAATGGCACGCATCGTTGGGGGGCTTACGTTGCAGGTTGTTCCGAAGCCTGTCCTCGATACTCTGCGAAACATTTCAGAGCGGTTGGTTATCCACATTCGCGACGCCTTCCAAGGTCAGCCAAGACATGTTGTTCGGGCCAAGGAGGCCCCTGCCACTATCTTTGCAGCGCTCCTTGATCGTGCTCTTCGAGTCAACCTCACAGCCCACGCAGCAGCAAACATGTTAGCAAACCCGGCAAATCGCAACAGCATGTATATCGACTGGATTTCTATGGTCCGAATCCGGAAAATTGCTGAATGTGTACCCACTAAAGGCATGGATGATCTAGTTCAAGTCTTACTTGACGATATGCGAGGGCTGTTAGATCCCACCAACGTTCCTTGGGACATTGAATGCATGACACTTTATGGAGAGAAGCTCCAGCTAGATGGTCAAAATTCACAAGCGGAGGATCTCGATGTCGAAAACCCCCAAAACATGCTTGATCGATGGGTTCAATTCCTTTGTTCGCTTCCTAATCGATTTCCATACGCAACGGCTGCCGACATCGTCTGGTGTGTTCAAAGAGTTGGAACCGAAGTGATGCGTGACCTCACCATTGCTCAAGGTAAGAGCTTTGGCTCTTGGTGGGTCACGAAATGTTGGATCGATGAGATGGTAGCTTTCCTCGCAGAGCGCGGTGGGTTTATGCAGAGCCGCTCTTCGATGCCTGCGACCGACTATACTAAACGCTCAACTTCAGTCCCCATAGATTCTGGCAATGCGAATCAGGAACAGCGTCATCGTAGTGATAGCGTCAGTTTGGACGTTTCGCGAGCTTCGAACCCACAGGCTCAGCCGGATCGTGCCCCCATCCCTCCTCGACCCGACGGCCATGATCCAGATGATAGTGGCATTGGCATTCGGACACCTGAGGAAGACTTCCCAATGGACAAGTTCGAGTTCTAAGGAAATGCTTCCATTAATTATAGGCTCTTGGCCGCGATAGGGCAACGTCTTGAGCCGCATCCCGGTTCACATCTTCTCCGACTATACCCCATCATGGCCCAGGGGTGATTGGAGGCCATTCTCAGCCGACTTGTCTATTATATTATTTTGGCGTTCACGGTCTTTTGGCATGTGCATGTAGACTGGGAGGGTATTTGCTAGTTTGACCAGGCGTTTTTGTCGGGATCACGGGGCATGGGTATGGGGCGAATTATACGAGCGTACGACGGCATGACTGAATCATGAGGGATTACGACCATCTTGTTGCACGATGAACGATCCAAGCAGTGGCGTTGGACATGTATTAGTGAAGTATGCGTGCGATGAGCTCGGGCTCACAGCAAGGAGGCATTTGTGGACAGACACAGTGAACTCAGAGTATCGAGGAAAAAAAGGACTCATTGAGTCCATCTAGCACGGGAATCTTGGAGTTGGATGGCTGGCTTGGTCACGTTGTACTACCTACTGGTAGGATATATAGGGCGCAAAGCCACCTGTATGCTGTGAGATACCCATTGACATTGGTAATGATCCTTTCGCACGACTATGACGTATCTGGCCTCACTCGTAATTCGGTTCCTGTCCCCCCTGCTCTTCACAATATGTTGTATATCTTGGATCATCTTGACTCTAGGCCAAACGTTTTCCCACCATCCGTGAAACTAATGTACCGGTAACGGCTAGGTACTACTATAGGTTAGTACTCGACTTTGCCTAGCGTAACTGTAAAGCCTGCGTCTTCCTACCTACCTACATGTAGGTACTTAGGCAGTATTTATGTACTTGAGTAGGTATGCACATGGGGGCTAGCTATTTCTATTCTTCCACCTGGGTCTAGCGGGTGACTTTGGAGCCTAATCATGCGTAGCTTGCCGTGATGGCTACTCCTCAGACGCAGTGTACAGGGAGGGACTTTGATACTAAGCACTGCTTAGAGTAAGAGCGTAGCCCACAAGTTTGGGACACCCAGGCTGACGTTTGGTAGAAGCAGTGCCTCGTGGACCCATCTTACAAAGGACCTAACCTCGATCATCGAGGGGAAAAGGGGCGTCTGAAGATTTCATATATCGCTTGCAACAAAGTAGTATAGACACAAATGAGATACTTCACTTATAAACTCAAAGGGTCTCTAATGCCCACCATTTTACTTTTATCTAAGCTCTGCGATATATTAGAACATGTTTTCCACTATCCAGACTTTGAATTTTGTCCCCGTTCCCTCTTTTCATGCTATACCACCATGATGCCCCCCAACACCCCATTTCGCCTGCGCCTCGACGACCCCAGCCTTAATAGCCGGCAGCTACCGGTGTGTGCAACAACAACGACTTTCTTATCCGCACGCTCAAGGGTTGTATCTAGCTGTCCAGCCGTCCGCACATTATTAACAAAATCAGCGCTGTGCCTGTAGGCCACGTCTCTACTGTCGTCGTCGCAGCTAGCTTGAACCTCGTCCCGGCTGAAGCTGCAAACAGCAACTGCGGCAGCGACGACGTCAGTGTCTATGTCATCCACGTCACTGCCTATCCTCACCTGCGCATGAACGAGTATTTCTCTATCCTGAGCTACTACGGCTACGATGTTCCTAAGTGCTAGTCTGCTCGTGTGACAGGTTAATATAGTGACTAGTGTCTAGGGCGCTTATCGTGCTAATGAATGAGAAAAGCTGTAGGGCATCGATTATCGATAGAACATTGCTACGCTCGAGATGCTTATACAGCTTTACTAAGTGGACGAGGGCGCCGTTATGGACGACCACATCGATAGCATCGCCAAGTATCTCCTGTGTGTCGTCTTCAAGTCTAAGACGCGGCTGTGTCAGGTTACTAATGACTGCTCTGAGTCTTGTGGCCCAAGAATCTAGCCATACGCTGTATCCGTAGAGTGAGCTCTGGAGCCACTCGAGGGGGGCCGGTACGCCCTTCGTTCCACGGACATGGGCGATCACATGTACGTTCTTACGCTCGAGCAAGTCATTGACGATATAGGAGCCCAGGAAACCCGTGGCGCTAGTCACAAAGACGGTCGTCTTGCCTGCCGGCGAGAGTGCCGCAGGGTCCGCTGTCTGATACTTGGCGTCGATGTTACCGAGCAGCTTGTCGAGTGACTGGGCATATGCAGCCTCGCCGTCCTCTGTCGCGTTCGAATCGCCTTTGCCCTCACGCTGGCGGTCAAAGAAATCAGACTCGGGCTTGCAGAGTCTTGGCATTCAAACCATTGATCAACGTTGCCCACTGCTCTGCCATTTACTTTTCGGTACTATTGAGCGTTTCCCGTCTCTTCATATCCTCCTATGTAGCCTTTACCGAGATCAGGGCCGCATCCAGTCGAGGTCGGTGGTGGGATCGGGAAGCGCCATGGCGGCAGCAATATGGCAAGATTTATACTAAGTGGGAAGGCGCCTCATAGCGGATGTGTCCCTGGAGCATAGTTCAAGCTAATATCCTGAAAAGAGTCGTGCCTATTGAGAAAGGTAGAACACAACTACTTAGAAGATGTGTCACCGCAAAAGAATTCTGTCGCACTCCGATCTTCGGGGGAGGGGCACTTTTCTCAATTGTATTCAGGACGAGGAACCTGGAGGGGCAATGCTGACTGACCTAACCCAAAGAAAGGTGGGCCTACAGGGGGTTTCAGTTGCAAACGATAAATAATGTTCGCATAATTGATTTATTGGGTGTAAAGACCCACACCGACGGCCCGCTATTCCACTTTTAAGTCACGGAACCGAATTAAAGCTTAAAAGGGATCCTATCGACCCGTACCTACTCATTTTTAACCCCTACGTCCGTCTGTAAGTCCCTGCTTTAAGCTCCGATTCGGGGCGGCGGTCTGCGAATCCTCAACGTGGGCAACAGAGAAACGGGGCGGCCTGGACCGAGCCTGTGACTCGTAGTAACAATATTGCTAGGTTAGGTTCGTCTGTTCCTGTTCTCGAAGAAACATTCTCTTCGGTAGCATTTTATAAATCATGATTTTCACATGATTGACGTCCACATCTACACTGACATT
The DNA here is from genome assembly GCA_022495085.1 of Xylaria sp. FL1042. Taxonomy (NCBI): domain Eukaryota; kingdom Fungi; phylum Ascomycota; class Sordariomycetes; order Xylariales; family Xylariaceae; genus Xylaria; species Xylaria sp. FL1042. The sequence goes on from MU380226.1 coordinate 72,645, forward strand.
GCCCTACCATCCATCCCTTCTTCCCTTTTGCTCTGCTGTGTGTGATCGCATCTCTTTCCTCACCTACGCATTGCTCCCGCCCGCCGCCTCTTCCTGCCGCCTCTTCCTGCCGCCTCTTCCCGCCCATTGCTTATCGCCCACCGCCCAGTGACAATGGCCACCGAGACTATGACTCGGAGCAATCGCAACGCGACGGGCTGGATTGTGCAGAAGTTCGGCGGCACGAGCGTTGGCAAGTTCCCATGCAATGTTGGTATCCCTCGCCGTCGCCGCGGGCGAAATGCGCTCTCCCTCCCCTTTCCGTCTTGCGCGTCGCTAACATAGCCTGACCTCGCACGTAGATTGCCCGCGACATTGTGCGGTGAGGTGAAGCCGTTGATGCTCTCAAAGCCCTGTACTGACTCGGGAGAACCAGTGCGAACCTGGCATCGAATAAGATCGCTGTCGTCTGTTCAGCACGAAGCTCTGGCAAGAAGGCAACTGGCACCACCAGTCGGTGAGTCACCCCGAGCAAGACAATGCGCGCGGCTCCTCACTGACATGGGCACAAATCCAATATAGACTCCTCGAGATCTACAAGAGATTACGAGATGTGGCCGCCGCAACTAGCAACGAAGCAACCAAGACCGAACTCGTCGACCATGCCAAGGCCACGATTCGAGAAATATGCAGTGATCATATCGCTGCCGCTCGGGCCTCGGTCAAGAACCCCGATTTACAGAAGGAGGTGTGCGATAACATACACGAAGACTGCCAAGAATTGATAGACTACATCATCGCCGCAAAGCGCTTCAATCTCGAGGTCAACGCGAGGTCCAAGGACCGTGTTGTCGGCTTCGGTGAAAAGCTCAGCTGCAGGTTCATGACAGCCATGTTAAGGGATAATGTGGGTGTCCGCCGTATTACAGCCTTACGCCGACTAACACATGCCCCTAGGACGTTGACGCCGAATACGTGGATCTCTCCGATGTGCTCCATTATGACAGCACAGACCGTCTTAGCCCGGCCTTTTTCAAAGATGCGGCCGCCATTTTCCGGAAAAGGATACACGCCTGCGTAGACCGTGTGCCAGTCATCACTGGCTTCTTCGGAAATGTCCCTGGAAGCTTGATGGATGGAGATATTGGGCGTGGTTACACAGACCTTTGCGCCGCATTGGTTGCTGTAGGACTCAACGCTGATGAGCTGCAAGTATGGAAAGAAGTGGACGGCATCTTTACGGCTGATCCAACCAAAGTTCCGACGGCAAGATTGTTAAGCTCAATTACGCCGTCCGAAGCCGCCGAACTCACATTCTACGGCTCTGAAGTTATCCACCATTTGACTATGGATCAAGTGATTAAGGCGCAGCCACCGATACCTATCCGTATCAAGAATGTCAACAATCCTCGGGGAAGTGGGACGATTGTAGTTCCAGATTTGGTCCAGTCACCAGCACAGCAGATCAAGCGGTCTCGGCCGTCAGACTCGTCGTTGCGAAAGACACCGAAGCGACCCACGGCCGTTACTATTAAAGACAACATCACCGTCATCAACGTGCATTCTAATAAGCGCTCTATATCTCACGGATTTTTTGCGAGGGTATTCTCAATACTGAACAACCATAGGATATCCGTGGACCTCATTTCTACTAGTGAAGTCCACGTCTCTATGGCTATTCATCAGGCTAGCTCGTCTATACATCACTTTGAAAAAGCTAAGGGGGAATTAGAAGAATGCGGGGATGTCAGCATTCTTCTTGACATGGCTATCCTGAGTCTCGTAGGAGCAGAGATGAAAAATATGATTGGTATCGCTGGCCGCATGTTCTCAACGCTTGGTGAACACAATGTCAATATTGAGATGATATCACAAGGTGAGCTGGATCAATCTCGCTGTTGCATTCAGATGGTTAACAAAATGTGTATCAGGCGCCAGCGAAATCAATATCTCATGCGTCGTTGAGGCGAGAGAGGCTACGAGAGCTATGAACATACTGCATACAAACCTTTTCACATTTTTGGACTTCTAGAATATCACCACGGCGAAAATTTGAATATCTAGTGCTGGACTAGATGGGTAAGCAAGATATACTTTTTGAGATTTTGAGCCTCAACCTTCCTGGGCTTTCAGGAATGGAAAGCATTATTCCTATTGGTGTAAAATATCTATAGCATTTGGAGGACTCCAACCCTGGCAATAAAATAGGGTTATTGGTGTGCATGATCAATCAATCGAGACTAGATGCTAATTGGTTGGCCCCTTTAAAAAGAGACTTTGGAAGAAACAGGCATAGACGGTTACTGTAGGTAGTTGACAAAGTTGCGTATACGGAGGTATCAAATAGTCCGAGTCGTTCATCGATGGCTTCTTCTCCTTGCCTCTGTGTCATCGTACTAATTGCAAAGTTGGTCCACCCCTCCCAGTGGACGAACCGATTGGTCGAAAAAGCACCTACGTCTTTGATGAATCATGCCATCATGACGTAGAGTTAAGTAGGTACTAATATAAGAGGCTCAATTATTCAATTACATCGAATTCATACGCGACATTTGTTCTGCTTTGGAGGAAACATTATACTTGCGGATTATAGTAAAAGTTTTACAATTCCAACTACGTCGCCCCCTGCTTAAGGACTGGGAACGAGCATATCAGCACTTGTAATCGTCATGCCGTCGGGTACGGAGCAAGCCGAGGAGAAGTTCGCGCAGGGTGTTGAGAAGACTAAAGCCGCAGCTAAAGGTGTGCTCTCAGAGCTCATGATATCTGATACCTGCCAATCCAAACCCACCCCCCTTTCCTCTTTTTTTTTTTAACTTATCATCTTTCATTTTCCCTCTCAATTACTCGATGTGTTCATGGGGAAACTTTATGAAGACTAAAAGTGCTGACGTGGTTTTTTCCATCCATCTCTCTAGCTGGAGGCTCGTTCGGGACTCAGGGCAACTCTATGCCCGCTAAAAAGGCCGATAACCCAAAGCAAGGGTGGTTCACTTCTAACCTCGCCAAGGGCGACACCGGGTCCTCGAACTATAAGCCTGGTCAATTTGGTGGGAGTAGCGCCGGTTGAACTTTCGGTGCTGGTGGCAAAAGGTTATGAAGGTTGATTTGGGGTTGAGGGGAGATGCGACATCTACGTGAGGCGGTGCGGAGTTAGGTTTTGTGAAATGAGTGTGTGATTACTGTGTTTTATGGGATGATGAAGTTCATATTTAACATGTATAAAGTTTTGGATTGATAATTTTGCGCTCATGGTATTAGGTTTTAGGTTGGGAATTCTAAGTTATGAAACGTTTAGTAGCTTGAGTACCTACGTGGTACAATACCTGTATGTCAGAGTACCTAAGAGAATACATTGGAGCCGTGGGAGGATGGTCGTCTTTGAATGCCTGATGTTATGTGTAATTCGGTCTTATGTTGTGAATGATGGCAACGCAGCTATCCGGTCGTTGACGCGACAATCGGCATGCGCCGGCATGCATAGAAGACCCTCAGTGCGGGGAAGCCGTTCGACTGCGTGTATTTACTGCCAGACGCCGGGGTCTTTGCTGGACCGTGAGGAATAGTTTCAATATCCTCCTTTTTGACCAGTAGAAATTGTTTGGCTGCATTTTTCTTTCCTCGTCGCGGCACGGATAGATAGACAGAGGTTACATGCAATTTGGTAGTGTATTATGAAGTCCCCTGTCACAATGCAGCAATCAACGCCACTGCATCCGGACTCTAGGATCCTCATCATCGGCTCCGGCGTCTTCGGCCTGTCGACGGCGCTCTGGCTCGCGCGGTCCGGATACCGTCGCGTCACCGTCTTCGATATGCAGGACACGGGGGCCAATGGGTATGATCCCGGTGCGGGCATCGAGTCTGCGTCCGCGGATAGTCAGTAATTTCCAAGTTAATTTCTTCTCCCGTTCTAGGTCTAATATGTGTACTGAGGGGATGAATCCCCTATCGAAGACAATTAATTGTTTAAGAGCTCTAAATGGTTTCCAGACGTTTGGATCTGAGCACTTCGCATGAAGAAGGCTGGGCCTAGACTAGACTGCTGACCCGTGACGTTGCAAAGTCAACAAGATCATCCGCTTCTCATACGGCGGCGAAATCGAGTACCAGCGTCTCGCGTCGCAGGCCGCTGGCATATGGAACGACTGGAATAATCAGATTGCTAGCCTGGCTGCGGAAAGGAGAGAGGAATTGCCTGAGGTCTTGCAGAGGGGTGAGCCGAGACTCTGGTATAAATGTGGATTCCTCCGCATGGGCGTTGGGAGCGAGTTCTCGGATTTCGAACTACAAACCCTTCGGAATATGGAGAAGGAAGGCGTTAGGGACTCCCAGTTTAAGAGTGATGATGATGCTGGTGAGTTTTCTGGTTTCTAGTTCTCCCGCTCTCTTCTTCTTTCATATTTTAGTTTAGATATAGGATGAATCGGGATAAGTGGGTTAGCTAAATCTTTTATTTCTGTTCCCAGATATTGAGAGAGCTTTACGCAATGGCTGGGCACATAAGCTAGACGTTTGTGGGCGACGGGAGAGGTTCGGTGTTCATAAGGCGGTCCTGGATTCATCCGCTGGCTTCGTCATGGCGTATAAGGCTTGTGCATGGACGCAATATCTAGCAAGGAAAGCGGGCGTTGAATTTATCTTGCATCCTACAAAAGGTAGAGTCGTAGATATCAACACAGGAGATTCTCAGAAGCCCATAGTTCGGACTGCAGACGGGATAACGCATGAGGGAGACTTGGCCGTCGTGGCTGGTAACAACCCCCCTCCCCTCATAAATAGGGGCCACTGATTCATCTACTTACCGGTGCTAACTTGGCCACTAGGCGGAGGCTGGACTGCAGGGTTACTACCCGAAGCCGACGGACTCATCGAGACAACCGCTGGCTCTGTGGCGACTGTCCAATTACCTAAAGACCGGTTGGATCTCTGGGAGCGCTTCTCCCCGGAGAACTTCCCCGTCGTGTCCTGGGGCATGCACGAGGGTAGAGGCAGCGACAGGGACATCTACAGCTTCCCGCGAGATGAAAACGGTGTGATAAAAATCGGCTTTAGGAAGACGAAGTGGACTAGTTACGGCGATGTTGCTGGGAAAAGAATATCGGTACCTAAGGCGGTAGATGTCAAAGAGACAAACATTCCTATTCCCGCGCTCGAGGGCATCAAAGGTAAAGCTTTTCTGGCAATCTTGCACTGTGTTCTACATGATTACTTCACGCTTCTAGAAATTCCTTAAGCATCGACTGACCGTTACATGCACACGGATGTAGAATACATATCAGTGAACCTCCCCGAACTCATGGAGCTCGGGCTCTCCTCCACGCGGCTTTGCTGGTATACGGACAGCATCGACAATTCCTTCGTCGTGGACTTCGTGCCGGGTCGTCCGCGTGTTGCCATCTGTTCTGGGGGCAGTGGTCACGGATTCAAGTTCTTGCCTATCCTTGGACGCGAAGTCGTTAAGGTGCTAGAGGGCAAGGGTGATCAGACGGTATACGGGGGGATGTGGAAATGGAGGGCTAGCACCGCGACGAAACGAAACGGGCTTGAAGAAGGGGAGGAGGGTCCCAGGGTCTTGGAAAAGCAGCGGATGGCTGGTCGTGAGGACTGGGTATTCTGAGGACCTGCTAATACAGGACGTGGGCCATAGGGGTCTACCTAGTATATCTTTTATTATTATTTATCTCGTTTGCTATTAATACATGAATAGCTTGATATGTATTCGGGCGATTACAATTTTTGCTGATAGCGAGCTTGTTTAGGAGGTGACGCGTGAAGTGACTCGAAGTGACTTGGCTTAATAATTATTTGCCGCGTCACGATCTCGCCGACTATCGACCTTTCAAAAGTTTCTCCCATTTAGAGGAGCTGCTGCTACGATGGAACCGACTCAGCAAGCGCTCATGTTCTTGTCGTTTTCTTATTTTTTATTCAGTAGGTAACGTTCAGGGGTGAATCTACTTAGTAGGAACCGGGATAAGTGTTGGTGGCATCCGCCACTGTGGCTGCTACTGTGGCGAACAATTGCTTATCAGGTAACTAGGTACCTAACCTTATCATCATAAACGGCGGCCATCGTTGCTACCATACAAACCGCATCAAACTAAGCCTCTAACATATCAACAACTTTTTCAAATATCGAACATTCCCTTCGAGCAACTGACGGCCGTCTATCGCGACAAGGAAGAGCCGTTTATCTGGAACTTTCCCCTACGACTAGTTGCTACTATTAGAGTACCTGGCGGCTATCTGTCTTATCTAGATTCTCAATTCTTAGATCCGACAAGATGCCGAAAGCGGAAGCTGGTTCGGTCAAGGACCTGAACAAGAGGATGAAGATGAAGGGATTGCAGCGTCTACGGTAAGTGGAAAGATGGAAAATACAAAATCTCGGCCTACTGCTTCTACTAAACCCTGGGATCGTCCTCCCTTTGAGCCCCGGTCATTTCTGCAGCGCCAGTCCTCCGCTTCCATGTCTGACCGTACAACGTCTAACTCTATCTACAGATTTTACTGCCAGCTATGTGAGAGACAGATGAGAGACGAGAACGGCTTCAAACAACACACTCTTAGCGAAGCTCACGTTCGCCGGGTTCTCGTCATCGGGGATGCTAGAAAGGAGACCGAAGATTATAGTAAACAGTTCCTTAAAGATTTCATTCAGTTGTTACGGACATCGCATGGCGAGAAGCAAGTTCACATCAACCAGTTCTACCAGACCTACATCGCCAACAAAGTGAGTTTGTTTGCCCCTGAATTCTGTAGATTCGACTGCTAACAAAGGGAATCTCTATTAGGAACACATACATATGAACGCTACCAAATGGCCCTCATTGACCGAGTTCGCAAAACATCTGGGAAGGGAGGGCATATGTAGGGTTGAAGAGACGGAAAAAGGAATACACGTTGCTTGGATCGACGATTCACCCGAAGCCCTACGTCGGAGGGAGGCTCTGCGCCGCAAGGAAATGCAAGACAAGGGAGATGAAGAGCGGGAGCAACGAATGATCCGGGAGCAAATACGGCGTGCGGAGAAAGGAATTGCTGGGCGAGACAGACATGACGAAGGCGACAGCGATGATGGCGCTTCTAAGGGGTTAATACGGCAGGAAGGCGAGAAAGTTAAGCTTTCCTTTGGATTGAAGCCCGCTGCGAAAGCTGATACTGCCTCGCCAATCCCGCCGACTACGACAGAGCCCTCAACTTCTGCGGCCAATGAAGACAAAACGTCGAAAGCTGAACAAGCCGTAGAACCTGTAGCAGCGGCTGGTGCTTCTACTGGGAAGGCTGCTCCAATTTCTATGAAAATGGCGGCAAAACCTCAGACAAAGAATGTATTTGCCGCTGCAAAGAAAAATGCCTTGGCAAGTGGTCAGAAGAAGACTCCAGTGTTTGAGCAACCGAAAAGGATGAGTGAGGTGGAGCGGATCATGAGAGAAGAACAGGAGAGAAAACGATCACGCGAATTCTCAGGCTCTGGAGGACCCTCGAACAAGCGCCAAAGGACATAGAGCACTCTTTTTGGGATATACACTTCAGCATAGGTAACGGCGTTCTGGTAGATACCCATCGGTTAGAAATTCATGGCCAATGTTCGTATGACGTTGTTCATCCCTAGGTCTAGACGGTTGCCTGGGGCTGCTTCAAGTGACTATCACGCGTCGACGTTTTCCATTTCGCATTGTTGGTTTCTCGGTGTGATCGTAAATCTTTCTTTGCGTTGATTTTTGCGTATTGTTGCTGCCTTTGTATACGTATTCATGAGTCACCCAAGCGTTCCCCGCGAGTGATTGCGTAATGCGCAATTGACCCTTATCCCAAACCATCTCAACACTGATTTGGCTGTCCAACTGGTTGACCTATCTCGAGATTCGTTCAATCCTCCGTCCAATGTGCTACTCACGCTAAACGCCACCAATTCCGAGCGCTAGCGTCAACACCGAAGCCGAGAGGGAGGCCCGCCACTGGAAGCACCTCATAACAACGATGCATCACTTACGCGGCCTTGGATGTGGTTCTCTATAAATTGAGGTATGAAGCGACTGATGTCTAGATGTCAAGTTGCGAATAGTTCTATCGACTACATATATTTGCTTTCCTGCTGTGTTGACTCCCTTGTCATCTGTTTACTTGCGTATTATACATATACTCTCTATTTCGCGGACTACATACTATAGTAGTGTAAAGAATGGCGCCTGCTCCGTTCCCTGTGCCTCATGCCACCGTTCCCTTCTGGCGGACCCAACTCCACGAGCTCGACTCTCATCGGAGTACGCCGGACCTCCCAGAGAAACAGGACATTGTCATTATCGGAGCCGGCTTTGCTGGCGCGGCACTGGCTCACTATCTCCTGAAAGGAACGTCAGCGTCCAAATCAAGCGTCACTATCCTGGAGGCGCGGGAGGCCTGCTCGGGTGCCACTGGTAGAAATGGTTGGCGTTCATTCTTGCTTTTGAGACGATCCTCGTGTTAATTTAATGGATTAGATGGAAAATTCTGGCGCTGACAACGGTATATAGGTGGACATCTCAGGCCGGACATTTTTAACGGCGCAGCGTCACGTATGAAAGAGCATGGTCTTGATGTCGCTAATGAAGTTGCGCATTTTGAACTCGAGAATGCCGACGTCTTGACAGATCTCATCAAAAGTGAAGGCATCGACTGTGATTTTACGCCCGTGACCTCGGGTTCTGCATTTGTGGATGAGGCTGAAGCTGCGGATGCGAAGACGCTTTGGGATCATATGCTTGGTAAAGGTAGTCCTGCTCTCAAGCAAGTCAAGTATCACGGTCCCGAGGATGCAGAGAAGATCTCTGGAGTGAAGGGTGCGGTGGCACTGTATACATTCCCTGCTGCTGTGCTGTGGTGAGTACCTACCTACCTACCTACCTACCCACCTACCTAGAAACAGCGCAGGATGGGGTCGAACATGCTAATTGGAATGAATTTGCTACAGGCCGTACAAAATGGTAATGCACCTCCTCGCGGCCGCCGTGGCAGCCGGCGTCAACCTGCAAACTCACACGGCCGTGCGGGCTGTCTCGGCGGAGGCAGACGCCGAAGGCTATTGGACCCTCGAGACGGAACGGGGGACTATGAAAGCGAAGCGCGTCGTCTTCGCGACGAATGCGTATACAAGCGGGCTGCTGCCCGAATACGCCGGGGTAATCATACCAGCGCGGGGCACGTGTGCGCGCGTCGTGGCTATGGCCTCTCGGGGATCGCCTCCGCTGTCTTCCTGCGGCGTCGTGAGTAGAAGCCCGAATTCGATGGATAGCTATTGGGGGGCCCGCCCCGATGGGAGTTTCATTGTTGGTGGTAATGGGAGCTATAGAGATAAGCCCGAGCTGTATAGGGGTAACTTCGATGATGCCTCGCTTATTGAGCCTGCTGTGCCGTTCTTTGAGAAGTGGGCGAGTAGGAATCTGATGGGGTGGGGAGAGGCGGAGATGAGGATTGAGAATGTCTGGACGGGTATCATGGGGGTGAGTGTGTTTCTTTCTTTCTCCCGTCCTTTGTAATTAGAGTTCGCGATCCTGCAGCTCTATCTCTCTCTCTCTCTCTCTCTCTCTATCCGTTATCGAGTCCCTACCTACCGCTCTGATGTTCCGAGGCTAAAGTGAGATATATAGTACACCAAGGACGACCTTCCCCATGTTGGCCATGTGCCTCGGAAGAAGGGCCTGTACATCTGTGCTGGCTTCATTGGCCATGGGATGCCCAATGTGCTCCTCTGCGCCAGAGCGGTTGCCAAGCTTCTGACGGACGATATTCCGTTAGCCGAATTAGGTGTTCCTGTCTGCTATGAGACGTCTTTGGAACGGTTGAGCGGAGCCCACTAGGTAGGTAGCAATTGTTATCGCCGTCTCGCTAGGGTACCTAGTTAGAGTTATCTAACCTAGACTATCTATGAAATTTCATCTTTCAATTTTACCTACTTGTTTTTTGTTATTTGTGAGAATACTGAGCTACCTACCTACTAGTTGCGTGTTGTGTCGCGACCATTTGATGAAGAGGATGAGGGATCTGCACTAATCACTGATGTCATTTATTGGAAAGGTGCTAACCTAGCCGGGGTGATAAAAATATCATCGATAAGAGAAGTTAAAAGGTGACTTACCTAGGTATGCATTGTATAAATAAAATAGGCAGACACAATGGCAATATTACCTTCTAGCTGGGTGAGTTCCAGTGGAATGGAAGCTCCGGAGAGAAACCTCTTTCGACGACCCGATGGTCTGATACTGCCGTGATGTTACTTACCCTGGGCAGGTACCTCCTTGTAAGTGTTAATACTGTGCGCGGGAAGTACCTGTCCGACAGAGTGCCAAGACAGCCCAAAAATGCCACGGTTCACTTACTATATCTGGAGAGGTGGAGCCTCTAGGCCAGGGTGCCTAGAATGCCCTAGGGACGCCCAGGGTGCCGCGCAGTGCAGTGCAACAGTCCCGTCATCTCGTGCACCTCATTTGCTCTTCGAGATCAAGCCAACTTTGCCTCAACTCTTCCCTAATCTTCAATGTTTCTCTTCCTTGCCTTCTCTCCCCTTGAGCCCAACTAGGTATCGCACACATACTGCGAACGTCTGGAGCATGGCCTGTAATAATAGCTACATTTATTTATTCGACTAACTTTGTGTATAAATTTGTGAGTTCATATCATAGCGCATTCCCCTCTCTCGGCCCCTATTGATGCGGCCGTGACGGATCGGGTGTTGCATCCTGCATCCCGCAATCGCTGCACCTCTGAACTCTGGCCACTTCTGTCCGATTTCTATCTGTCTGTCTGTCCTCGTCGCCGATAGTCGCGTCAGTCCCTCATTGGCAGCTAACGGCCGTATCATCTAGTCTGCAAGTGTACACTCGTGCGATTTGTCCGTTTCGCAGCCTCTTTTCCTCTTTTGATCTTATTTAATTCGCCATTATAATGGATTCGGATACCCCGAGCGCCGCGTGGCATCCTGCCAAGCGGCCAAACTCGTCGGCCGACGACCAACCCTTCGGCATCGGCCCCCAAGCTGGAGCACACGCTTCGTCGTCACACCAACCCAACGCGACGACGAAAGAGGTGTCCTCCCAAAACATAGCAACTGATATCCCGACCGAGTATATTCCCTCCACCCAAGACGCCCTAGCCCAGTCCCCGAAACCTGCTGTAGATTTCAACCACTTAGAACACGACGAGGAGTCCGGTGCTGCTTTATGGGACATGGAAGCACCGGATCATGAAGAGGCCGACACTGCCTTTCCCGAGCATGCGCCGCCGGCTGAGCACACTTCAAAACACTTGAGTACAATGTCGTTTGCTCGGACTGTTTCTCACGAAGTGAGCTTTAATGATGATGAAGACGCTGAATGGAATCTCCAGCGGTCCGAGACGGATCCCTTTGGCTTTATGCCCGAGACTGAGAGGACAAACTCGTTTCCCGTTGTCCCACAAGTGCAAGACCCCATAGCCGAGCAATATTCGCAGCCACCACCCACGAGCCAGGCCGAAGAGATTCTGCAGGATCTGGAGAACGAGAGCGCCCATGATGATGCTGCCGCTTTTGAGTCACATAGTACTGAACAGCTAGAAGACGATCAGGTAAACAACTATGGGGAAGAAGGAAAACTATATCGGAACACAGTTGGTGGTGACTTTGCAGAGACAGAGGAAAAAGAATCTGACGCGCGGTACGAGGAAGGGTTGCCTTTGATTCCTCAGCATCATTCACCTGAGACAAGCGCGACCGTCGAAAAGGCAGGCGCCGACCCAACTGAGTTGTTCTCTCAAGATGAGACGGGCGATGATTTCTTTGCACAGATGGACGAGAGCTCTCAAACAGCCGCGGAAAACTCACTGGCTCACGCTTTACAAAGGAAGTCTACAACGATGGTAATGGGTAATAATGTTGACCTGGAACCTTTGAGCCCGACAGAAGATTTCCACTCGAGGCTATCGGATATTCCGAGCTCAAGTGTCAACGGAGACTCAGTCCATTCGCCCGAGGGAGGTGCTAGAATTACAAACGGATCTGAAGATATTGATGCCAAGTGGGCTGCAGCTTTCGGTGATGACGATGATGACGGCTTCTTGCTCGATACGACCACAGATTCCAAGGAGCTAGACCCGGCCGACATCTTTGGTAGTGATGACGAGGGATTCCTGGATGATGATTTGCCGACACCAGCAGCACCTTCACAGACACAGACGCCACAACCTCTTCTCAATGGTGCTCGTTATGCGCCTGAGTCAGTTCAACAGCAATCCTATGCTGCTCCGAATCCGTATGCGCCGGCACCTCCCGTTGGGCAAATTCCTGCCGCTCAACAGCAGCCTCAGTACGCACCCTCAAATATGGCTGCCCCTAGTATGGGATATGGAGTGCCGCCTCCAAAACCTAGTCTACCTAAGGCACAAAGTTTCGCAGACAAGTCAAAAGGAGGATACCAATCACCTTACGACCTTCCAATGGACGTGGTCAAACCAAAAAGGCGAGCGAGCGCGCAACAGTTACCTCGGGTTAATGCTGGATCGCCTGCACCTCCATCGGCTCTGCCACCAAAAAGCGCCAGTGTGTATTCGCAGCCTCCTCCATCGGCGGGTTCGGTTTCAAGCTTGTCACCTCCAAGCTCAAGTCATTCGAACCAGCCTCCGAGCCACGGTGCGCTGAAATCTATACCTCAGCTGAAACCAAAGTCCAGCTTCTTTGAAGACCTACCTGTGACGTCCAAACCTCGTCCTTCATCGCGTCAAGCTACTCATCCATCCCCTACTCAGCCACCTTATGCACAAGTACGGGCACCTCCCCAAGGACCACCAATGAATACTCCACCGATGCCCCCTGCCATGGCGTCACCTCCAACTCAGTCACACTTGTCTCCGACACAGCCTGCTGGCGTTCCTTCACTCGTCGCCCCTGAGCGTGTTAGCCCATACGCATCATTGCAATCTGATGCTCCTAATAGATCCCTGCCTCCCCCTATAGTCAATAGTCGTTACTCTCCCGCTCCTGTTCACCCTCCTGGAGCTAACGGGACTGTGCCGGCGCCAGCCTCAGCCAGTCGATACTCGCCAGCACCACCAAATTCTCGGTCGTCTAGTGGTAGTTATTCTGCTGTTCCTAACACCATGCTTCCCCATCAGCCGAGGACTTCTAGTCCACTGGCCCACTTTGAAATTTCCCGCGGAAAGTCTGACAATAAGCTGGGAAGTCCAGTCAATGGAGATGGCGTTCCGTTAATGCGAACCAGTTCCTCTCAGTATGAACATCGCGTTACGAGGGTGCCATCGCTTCCTCCAACACAAGAAGTAGAAGAAGAGCAGTCACTAGAGTCATCCGACATGGGTACCAAAGCACTAGGTATTATCCCACCGGAACCTCGATATGCTCCGACACAATCGAGGCATACACCGCCGCCTTTGGGTATTCCTCCATCCAATCCTCTGTCTCCTCCGAAGCGTTCTCTGTCAAATTATGTGCCGCACTCTGGATCTAATGTGCCCTCAAAGGAGACCAACTTTGTGCCACCACCTCGATCGCAAACCCAGTCTCCTGGGGCGGCTCATGGTCATCGGGGAGCTACTAAATCAATAGATTCGGCGCCTCGTCCGTCTTCGGCACATAGCCCTACTTCCCCGCGATCAATGCCTGGCACGCAGACTTCGCAACCCACTGTTCGTGCTCGTGGTATGTCTCAAGTTCTAAACTTGGTGCCTCCTACGGATGGCCGGGAACTTGATTCTTTGCAGCGCTGGCGTGGAGCACCTTCTATCGCTTGGGGAATTGGAGGGCTATTTGTATCAACATTTCCGAAAGATGTCCCGCGGTATGGTATAAGTTCTACTGTTCCGCAGATCATTCGGAGTCCCGGTGAGGTCAAAGTAAGGCATATGAAAGACATTCAACCTCTGGAAGACCGCCTCTCTAAATTTCCCGGGCCTTTGAAAGGGAAATCAAAAAAGAAGGAAGTTTGTGTGTGGCTTACTGCCGGCATTGATGGTCTCGAGAGGACATTACCGAATGTGTCATTCCAGCAGCATGTTTCGCATGAGGATAAGAGAGCAGTTGAGCGAGTTTTACTGTGGAAGATTCTGAGGGTTTTGGTAGAGAATGACGGTGTACTTGAAGGTAATCCAGCGGTAGAAAAAGCCGTCCGCGACGTTATTTCTCCAGGCCTCGAGTCTGCTAGCCCCGAAATGTCGTCGGCAATTTCAACCGGTGTAGATCTTACGGGAATGTCCACAGCAACAACTACTATGCAAGCAGACGCTGCGGATTCCGCGGCTACAGAGTCAATACGCAGGCACCTACTTCTAGGTGATCGCGAAAAGGCTGTGTGGACAGCAGTGGACAAACGATTGTGGGGTCATGCCATCCTCATATCCAGTTCAATGCCGAATCCCGAACTTTATCGGCAGGTCGCCCAGGAGTTTATTAAGAAAGAGGTCAACCATGCGGGCCATGGCAATGAGTCTCTTGCTTCACTTTATAGTGTGTTGTCTGGTAACTTTGAGGACGCTGTTGATGCACTTGTTCCTGCGCACGCCCAAGCCGGCTTACAGCTAATGTCGGCTTCTGCCTCCGCTACCTCTCAAGATGTACTTGCTGGATTGGATAAATGGCGTGAGACATTGGGAATGATACTTAGCAACAGACGGCAGGGTGATGGCGATGCCTTGCGGGCACTCGGAAATCTCCTATCTGGATATGGCAGGGCTGAAGCAGCCCACATCTGCTACATATTTGCGAGACATTTTGCCATATTCGGTGGTTTGGACGACCCTAACGCCAATTTTGTTCTTGTTGGAGCGGATCATCGACGTCAATCGGACCAGTTTGCCAAGGAAACTGAGGCACTTCAACTCAGTGAGGTGTACGAATATGGGCTATCACTTGCACCTGGCTCAAATGTGACACAAAGCTGTCCCCATCTGGCTGCATACAAGCTCCAGCATGCTATGGTTCTTGCTGAGCATGGGTTCCGAGATAAGGCTCTGCAATACTGCGACGCTATATGGAGCGCTATTACATCACAAACGAAGAAGTCCCCTTACTTTAATCCTGTTCTAGAATCCGCTGTTGATGATCTTATGAGGAGGCTCAAGCAGGCTGCTGGAGAGGAGTCATCATCATGGATCACTAAACCCAAGATGGACCAAGTCTCTAGTAACATGTGGTCTCGGTTCAGCAAATTTGTTGCCGGTCCCGATGACGATGGAGCTGATAATGGAGCTTCTGGCGAGGGCGGCGCTGAAGTTGGGCCCTTCGCGCGCATTGCGGGCGGGACACCTACAGTTAGTCGGTCTCCTTCTGTCTCGAACTTCGAGGTGTATGGGTCCAGCCCATCAATGCCCATGACTAAGGCTTCCTCTGCGTACGCTCCAATGCCAGCTCATTCTGCAGTTTCACCATATGAACCTACAGGCGCATATAACCCAGCTCCTCGATCATCGATGGAGAGAACATCGGGCGAGTTGGCACGGGGTCCCTATGATTTTGCAAGTCGCGGTTCAGACATACAAAACACGGTTCCCAATCCATATGCGCCCGCGTCTATTAGCAACTCATTGCCCAAGAATACCTATCAACCTGTAGCTCCAATCACCCCAGACGCGTCGCCATATATGCCTAGTTCTCAGAGCCAACCGCCATCTTCACCTGAACAGTCATCAAACGTTGGATATCCAGGATATCAACCCTTCAATGGTGATCATAGTTCCGAGGGTGCTAATGGTATTCCAGCTTACGGTGTGCCGGACAACAACCTGCATGGCCAAGCATCACAAAGTGACAACGGCTTTAATTCAGGCTACCAGCCTTCTTATGGAGGTTATGAGCCACCCTCAGTGAATAGTTTTGAGCCGCCTACAACACAGACAGATGCTTCTGGTGGTTATGAACCGCCTTCATATCAGCCCTCTAGTTTTGAACCACCATCTTACGAGCCAGGCTCAATAGATGACGATGAATTGGAAAGCAAACCCAAAAAGAAAAGTTTTATGGATGATGATGATGACGATATTCCTGGCCTGAACGCAAAAACGAAGAGCAAGTCTGAAAAGGACCGAGAAAATGAGGAGATGTTTAAGAAGGTGGCTGAGGAAGAGGGTGAGTTTAATGATCAAAATGCAAAGAATGTATACTAATAGACGCCAGCAAAACGGGCCGCCGAAGCGGACGCGAAAGCCTCGAAGAAGAGCGGCTGGGGCTTTGGAGGATGGTTTGGTGGTGGCAAGAAAGAGCCTGCAGAAATACCGAATAAGCCTATCAAAGCCAAATTGGGTGAAGCCAGTAGCTTCGTGTATGACCCAGATCTGAAACGTTGGGTCAACAAAAAGCCAGGGGCCGACAACGCACCTGCGAAGACTGCTACACCACCACCACCTCGTGCTGCCAGCACACCACCTACCAGTACTACGTCGGCACCACCAATCGGGATCTCGGCGCCACCGCTCGCTCGCCCTATACCCCCTCCAATGACATTAAGTAAAGCTATTTCTCAAGAAAGCTTGAATGCACACGGCGGGGCTCCACTTATGGCGCGCAGCGTCTCGAACCAGAGTAATGCAAGTGCGCCGCCCAGCAGGCCAACTACGAGCCTTAGCAACGCCAGTAGTATCGAAGACCTTTTGGGAGCATCGGGACCGCGAAAGGGCGCCAAAAAGGCGCGGAAATCAGGACGTTATGTGGATGTTATGGCTAAGTAAAGCTTTGAGCCAGTATGACCCCAAAACTCTAGTTCAGGGACGCCTTGAGGATTATCTGCAACGAACGCTATTCTACTGGTAGAACGGAATTATAAGAGGAGTCGTGGGTAAAGACATTGGCGTAGGCATAATTCACTGTGCACATTTGGCTGGCGTTCAAGGCTGAAAGACATTTTTGTTTTAAATGATGTATCATAGACCTACCAATATTGTAATAACATACACTTTTTTTTGGCTCCCTTTACAGATTAGAGCTTCCCTGGGACATTGAGATGAGTGCATGTGAGGTTCTTGTTGGGGCGAAAAGATAACATTAATCAATAGGAGTAACTGCGAACATAGCGGTTAGCTAATCCTTAGTTCCTTGAAGATGAGCTTTCTATATCGTGTTCTAGTCTAGCCAGACTATCGGAGATTCTTGCAATTATGGAAAACGCAAACCATCGAGCTGCTTGTGTTCTATCTATACTTTTATACCCCTTGAAGCCCCTGTTTTTGTCTCCCATTGAAGTAGAGAGTAGGCAAAAAGGGGCTAGCTTAGCCACTTAGTGGCTAAGCTAGCCCCTTTTTCGCCTCAATCATACTACTCACTTACATCAGTAAGTACATGGAGCGATCGTCTTTGGCGTTTCGAAAGCAGCGTCTATTCCTCTCGGCTGTTTGTACAGCTCGTGTTTGGTGCATTGTGTATTCAGATCGCGGATCGTGACACCCTGAGCGAGGCGCAACCCGGCATTCGGGCGGATATTCAAGGCTTAGAAAGGGGTTTGTGGCGAAAAATGTGAGACCATGTACGTCAGGGTTGAGGAACAGTGCGTGCGTTTTCGGGATCCCTACCTACAGCTGCTGAATACCTTAGATACCCGTGTTGTAACTTGGTTGTCGACCGGGTTGAGGTACGTACGGCCTTGACTACGGTTGTACATATGGTTTTGAAGGGGAAACCCCCGCATTGGTGACCCTTGAAGTTGGACATCTTATCCTCGTTCGTGGAGATTGCTACTACGGCTGTTTTTTTTTTTTTTTCTTTCGAGTTCGACCAGACGTTTGCTTAGATAGATGACGTCGCACACGCGTGATATGACTTTGAGTTCCTGATGAGTGGCAAGCCCCAGTCTCATTACTCAGTCGTCGACAAATTAGGCAAAAACTGGGGTAAGCAAGCATGTCTAACTTCACACTGCTGTGTTAGTCGAGAGTAACGCCAATAAGCTCTTTCTGTGAAGGAACTAGATACTTCTTCTACTTCTGTTTAAGGAAACACACTGTTATGTCTGCAAACGTCGGCTTGTAGCACAGACGAGCAGTTGATCCTGATGCCGACTATTGGCGATCATGTCACCAACACAGCACCAAAGGCTTCAATGAATATATATAATTGGCCGTGACAGTTCTCTCTCCTCGGATCCTCGATACATACATTGTTCGAACGTCTCACGCAGCTCTTAAATGACTGCAGCGCACATCTAACAACTGCAATGCCTGCGCTACCTGAGTGGCAGGTGATCTGCTGGATGGATGAAGAACCAGAAGTCCACATATCTGGACTGCCATCGACCGAGCAGCCCTACTGGTTCAAGGTCCTCGTCCCACACGATCGGATACTCGAGTACACGAAAGCCAAAGTGAAGCACGGGAGGACGGAGACCAAGCTCAAGGATAAGCGCTCGCACGTCCAATGTACAATATGCAAGTGGTATGAGGAGTTTCCCGGAAGCACTAGTATAGGGCGATGGGCACCCTATGGGCACACCCGAGCGGAATGGGATAGACTCCCCGCGACAGATGGATACTACACCTTCTACAGCACCGCTCTGGCTGATCGTATCTCCGCTGGTGTCGACCACTACTTCGCCTTGGAGTTCTTTGTCGGGAAGCATACGACTTCCCACCCCCAGGCATGGTTCCAGACAAACACCTTCATTGTCTAACTGAGCAGAGGCGGGTGTATGCATTCAATCACTCAATGGTGTAAGTGATCTGCTAATGTACGTGTAGGCTTTTGCGGTTGGAATCAGTCGAAGGCACAAGAGGACAGGTAACGAGGCCCAAAAAGATGTATGACAGTAATAGATCGCGGGTATACGGTGCTGGCCTTTACCATTTGTTCATCTGGCAGAGGACCAACCACTGTATTGTAATAACTTTCCCTATGGAGATACTATAGCCTACTTTTCCGCTTGCCGAGCATCCGCTACTCTTGTTTGGAGTTCGGTAGTATTAGTGTCCTTGATCCTGTCTATCGGTAATCGCTGCTTGGTTATATCACTATGCGCATTCTCGTTTAGGGGTGCCCGTATTCGTTTATTCTCACCGACACCTCCGCAAAGGGGGTTGAATTGCCAGTGCCAACGTCGGACATGTAGGAAGGATAGGGTGGTAACCGGCTAACCGTCTCACAAACCAATCACGAAGCGCGATTAACGATATTTACCAGGCCGCCTTCCTTTTGTCTGTTTTTCGCTACGGATGTGAAACGGTTATAGCACGTGTAACGAAGAAGAAAATGTCTGACGTAGTGCGAGGGATTC
This sequence comes from Xylaria sp. FL1042, assembly GCA_022495085.1. Lineage (NCBI taxonomy): Eukaryota > Fungi > Ascomycota > Sordariomycetes > Xylariales > Xylariaceae > Xylaria > Xylaria sp. FL1042. The sequence continues at coordinate 91,847 of MU380226.1, forward strand.
GAATCCGGGCCGTGATAAGCCTACCAATTCGAGCGAATGGCGGAATTTCGGCCGATATGATGGACGGTGTAGCCTAGATTTGAGCTCGGTTGCGCAAGAAGCTTATACGGCAACTGTGGTGGTACGGGGGAGATTCAACCCGATCTCCCTTGCTGCCTGGGAAAAAAGCAGACGCAGACGTCTCAAATCAGGTCTTCGCTCAAACGGTTTCGTAGTACGTTGCGAGATTTTATTATGTCGGGAGGGACCTGTTTGTCGGACATCGTCACCCGTGCGCGCGGGCTACTACATCTGAGAGCGGCAACACCCGGCTATTAATGAGCTCCTAGGAACGCCGAGTCTGAGTCTCCCTATGTCGGGCAGTAACTGAGCAAACTCCTGAGTCTATTTTCATATGGAGTTGGGACGTCATCCGTTGATTATGATTTATTTTCAATAACACCCTGGCGTCAAGACTCTTCGGCTCCCCCCTGATAAGCACCCAAAGCATCTCAACATGAGCCCCCCGCATGCACGATCACATGGGCCGGATCAGACACAAGCTGGGAAGGAGACGGAACTGTTCCTGCGAGGCATCTCGTGGGCGCTGTGTTTCTTCTCAGGCGAGAACCCGCGCGTGCAGGAATTCCGGCCCCCGCGGGCAGGCGACCTGACCAATCAATCCGTATCGGTACACGTCCCGTACCACCACCTACACCTGTTCGCGGGCTACATGCGCCACAACGGGGCCTCCGCCGCCGCCGTCGCCGTCCCTGCCTCCTCTTCTTCTCCTTCCTCCTCCTCCTCCTTGTCCTTGTCCTTGTCCTCGTCATCGTCGTGGGAGCCGTGCCTCAGGGATCCGGCCGGCCACTGCAGGCTCCGCGTCTTCAAGTGCGACGGCCGCGGCCACCCACATCAATGGCCGCATACCTTCCACGCCATCTGGGACCAGCACTACCGCGACGACCACTTCTCCTTCGACGCCCTGCTGCCGCTGCGCGGGGGATTCGAGCCCGGCGTGTATTTCATCGATTGCGAGTTCTATAAGGGTCAGTTTGAGCGAGATGATCCTGATGCGAGATATACTACTGGGATTTTTGACGTCGTGTAAGACAGGCGAAAGAGAGGGTGAGAGTTAGGTATAGTCAATAGAGCCTACAGGCATAGTTGTGGGAAGCTAGTTGCTAATTTAGACGTAGGCGTGGAACCGATCATGGGTTCCTTAGTGAGGGCTGGAATGACCCCTCCGTGTACTGTTAGCATCATGTAGATTCGGCTTGACATGTTTCGTTGGTGTGAGTTGCCTACTTAGGAAAGGGTTTCGCGGACCTATTAGACTAATCACGAGATGACTGTTTTTAGCACATCTCTAAGAACGAGAACTTTCGCACCATTGATTAGATACTTGGATTAGGATACCATGCGCCATTTATAAGAAAAAGAATGTATTGTTAATAAATTGTTCGTCATCTGACCCTCGCTTGCAAACGCAAAAATGCCAATACTACGAGACAAAGCACCTAGGTACCGCACCCGCCACATTTCACTTCAAGAGCTTATTCTTTTCTCCTATTCTCTTCCTGTAGCTCTGCGGGTTTATGATTCAGCCCGAACCTTCTGTTTGTTATTCCTCCTCTAAGAGTCATAATAAATGAGAAAATCCAAGACATTACTAATACGCAGGCGGGTTGATTTGCGAAGCCTAACTTCCCTTAAGTGCAGAAACGCCGTTACGACGGGAGCTTTTTCTTTCCGCATTAGAAGCGGCCGCCTATCGGACCGGCTGGCTTCCCATCGTGCCATCTAAAACCCCTCATCGCGACCTTAGGCCCAAGTCGATCGAGATGACCGTCACTCGCAAGTATTAAGCATCCCTCTCGTGGCCTTTTTATCGTCATTGGTCGCTCGCTGGTGACTCACGGCTTAAGTAGTACATCCTTAGCCGCTTGGCCTTCTATGGCATGACCGTGTAGGCATCATTTTTGACAATCCATACTTCGAAATTCAGGTTCAGGCTGCCGAGCAGTTGCATGTATTTAAGGCGAAAAATACCTTTTTTAACAGATATATACCGTAACAAAGGCTACAGATCAATGATGACTGGGCCCAACGCCTCAAGATAGGAGTAACAGGACTTACTACATCGGTAGCTGTCTCTATACGCCTCAAACTTTTCTGAGATTTCTTCTTGTTAAAAGAAAAACGGTAGAGCGATTCGATTTTCCCCGGCAGTTCGGTTTAAGAGATAGAAATACAGAATTCAGGCGACAATACCACTACTATACGTGATGAAAAGAAATCGTATTGAGGGAATCGATAACATGTATAGAGAAAAACAGTTGTTACTAAATACAAATCAGGATGTGAGTGGCTTGGAATCCAACTCAAAGGGGAAAGGGGCCATGATTCATGAAAACTCAACAGATCATCATCTTATACCCAGTAGGATCTAGCACGATAAAGTCACATTCCTCACACCAACCGATGACTCGGAGTGCCCGAGAGAATCTTCTTCTCCTCCTCAGCGACATCACTTATTGTCGCTGTGCTAGCCGTGCCCATCTTCTGCTTCGTAGCAGGATGTAGCGAGAGATCTTCATTTTTGTCTCGCAACCTTGTAGGAGAAGCTACTGAGATAGAGGGCGGTTTTTGAGATGAATGGGCAGATCTTTTCAAACTCAGAGGTTTTGGTTCCAGGTCAGTCTCAACATATCCAGGAGAGGCTTTTGATGTCTGACCAGAGGGCACCGTTGTCCCAGGATTTCCTTGAGGGAGGAGAGAAGATTGTTGCTGTGGTGGGGGCGATTGTTGTTGACTTAGGGAAGGTGGTTGTGGTATAGATGATACTGTTTGCTGGCTTAGGGGGGTGGAAGACTTCTGCCGATTTAATGGAAGAATGTCTTCTAGTCGGACTAGTCGGCCTTGAATAGTAATTATTACATCACGCAGCCACGAAAACAACGAAGATAAAGCTACGGCGATGACATTAGATGAGGGTTGAGGAGGTAATGGATGAGGAGGTGATGGCTGAAGCTTTGTTAGGATTTGGGCGAATATTCCAATGAAAGTTGTTATGAAGCGTTGCTTTCTAGCCTGTGAATTGTTGCATTCGTTACCTCCTGAGTTTGAATTCAGTAGCAAGTTATCATCGAGCTGGTAGTAATAACGCGCAAATGAGGTCAGTGTTATAATCACTAGGCCGATAGCAATTGGGAAGTATATGGCAATGTATCCCGACACGACTGGTAGCCGAGTCTGGGAGTCTGTGCCTGTGGTTGACGGGTTACCCTGGCCCACAGGACGATATCTCCAGTCTCTCCAGTCATTATTCCATTGGAAGATGGGCATGCCCATTATGCTCTATTGCGATAGTTAGAACATGTTTACAGTTTGCTGAATTCTGGACTGTACCGCAACGGCTGTCAATGGCAAATACGTCAATGCAATCAAGGAAATTGCAACGCCGAGCTTGGTATTCTTAGCACTAATTAAGGCCTCTTTTCGGCCGACTTGGGCTTCTTGTCGTGCGAGCTCGCTTCTGATCTAGATTGTTGCAAATAAGATGAATGAGCTCTTGAAAGGTTTGAGCTGAGAAGTTACGACTCACGATATCTGTTGTAAAGGAGATGCCTTCAACACTAATACGGCATTGGGCGCTCAACCCATCTAGCCTACTGAGGATATCGTTGAACCGCTCCTCGAAGAGATGCGTGGTCTCAATTTTCAGTTCCAATTCTTGCTGTAGCTTAGCAATCGGAGTATCGGCATCGTTGCAGTTGGAAGACACGTTAGAGTGCGCCGTAGATTTACCTTTCAGGTCAGTAGTCATAATGTTGACTTGCTCAGTACTGGTGTTGGATGGCTTCTCATATTGGGCTAACAGCTTTCTAACCGACGACGAGACGGCATTGGACAGCTGGAGTTTAGTTATATCTACCTCGGCTTCGACTCGTTTGGCCTCTTCTCTGGCACGACGAACTTCCTCAATCAGCTCCCAGCTAAACTTATCATTGCTATCGCTGGTAGCATTTTTTTTCACACTATTCAGAAGTTTTTGGTAGATGTTGTCTTGCTTAATGGTTAACTCCTCTAGACGATCCAAATGTAGCTCTGCACAGATACCGAGCATCAGGAGTGGATGTCCTACGGCGTCTCCCCAGCCTCGAACTAGAGACTCTACCTTGTCGATCTGGCTTTTAGAGCAACCAACCATGATAGCGAAGGTGACGTTTTGAGTTTGGAAGTGCGTTGCGGCGAGAGCGAATGCAGGATATCTAGGAAGACCATATCGGGGACGAGTCATTGCCACGTGCATCCACAGCTCTTCTTTGAAGTCTTTGTTGAAAGAGTATGTGCGAGGTACTGAGACGATCGAGGTCTTATTTCTGGTCACTACCTTGTCGTAGTGTCCTGGCAAGCGGAATGCAGTTGCGACTCTCTTCCAATACTCGTTACTGATAAGGGGGAGGGCGGTATATTTCCCGTGACTCATAACGGGTGAGGGCCCTGATTTAATCTCAATCTGAGCAGGAGCCGGGATAAAACTATGGAAACACTCAGGATTAGAGTAGTTCAAGACATTAGATAACTGAACATATGAACGCAACAGCTATACAGGATACAATATCCGTTTCTGTGAAGTGATTGCCTGCTCAGATTTTCATCTTTAGGTATCTCGTCAACAACCTACTCATCAACGAAGATTAGCTACAATTCCTGCAGGTGTGGAAGCTCTGACTTTGTTTCGAATAGGTTATACCTCTGATTGAGGTATGCTTATATTATAGTCTTATGCACTCGTATCAAATTCCCTGTACTTGAGCTACGGCCGTCAGGCAGTCCCGGGCTCACCTTTAACCACTCTTGCCAGTTTTTCTCTGAGGATAGCAATTGGGCTACTGGCTTTCCGTCATTTATCTAGCAAACTTTTAGCAAGTCGTTAGAAGGGAGCAGGCTTGAGGGCTCTAACCAATGAGGCTTTATCTACGGCATATTCATAACTAGATAAAACGTGGCAAGAACTGCCAGTCTGATCACCGCAGGCGAAGTGGCGGAGGCGTGAAGGAGCCACGAAAGGCTTGGAGTTGGGAACCCAATACATGAGTGACTGATACTTCGGAGTAACTCTTAATTGAATTAGTCTCTTTGATTTGAAAAGACTCGAAACGGTTGTGCATAAATTTGAACCTCACAGCTGTTCGATGGCCTTTTTCGAGTCTAGCTCTAGCCTAATCTTGATACAGCTCTGAAGCTCAGCCTCGTTGCGCATTTTGATGACGAGCGACTTCGGGTGGCTTGATAGTATTACCCCGCACGAAGCCGGAGAAAACGAGGCTTATCATTGGGTATTTTCTTAGAATAAGAAACAGTGCAACCTCATTCGACGCTGTTCATTTCCCAGCGAAAGAACCGGCGCATCTTGTGGGAGCTCTTGAAAACGAACAATTACTGCTAGCACATTCTTCTTGCAGAAACAGGTCCCATCTGATTCAAGGATTAAGTAGTTTAGTCGCTATGAACCCGACGATGGAGGACTGGCAGACCCAGACTCTACGGGACTCGTATCTGGACACGAAAGAAATGATGGCGTATCTAGAATTGCTATTCCCAAGCAAAGAAGACTACGATGTAAAGGTATGCTACTTTTCTGATGTGACAATTGCCTCGCTTAACAACGGGCAATAAGTATTAATACATAACTTGTTTAATAGGAGCAAGAGGGATATTTTACTATTACCACAAAATATGGCCTGAGTGAGGTGAGGAGAACGGCCCAGGGATGTCACCCGATCTGACTAGCTATACCCAACCCAGCTGCAAATTAGTGAAATCGAGAAGGGGATGACGCAGCCGTCTATCGAGGCTCGTGAAACGACCAACATGTCCGAGTTTGCAACAAGTGATACGTTAGACACCACCTCAATGCCGGAACATCAGTCCCTGTCAAAGAAGGAATCCGCGGGGGAGCAATCGACTATTAAAAATAGTGAACAACAAGAGCATACCGGTGGCTTGGGTGTGATATCTGTGGGATCTTCCAAGGGTGATGAAAAACAATCGCAGTCAAAAGACGGAAGTTCGATGGGTAGTTGGAGGAGGAGGCTCTTTCGTGGGAGCCCCTACAAGTCTTGAGGTATTACCACAAGGGCTGAATACAAGGGTTGGAGCATGACTCAATATGAGAATAATATTCTACGATCACATGGATCCTTAACTCTCCAGAAGACTCTCATGGCCTCCTGGGAGTCAGGCTATATGTGCAGCATTCCTTTCGGCCTCGGGCCCTCTGTTTCAGCGTTTAGCTCGATGTTTTAGTTGCCTGAATAGCTTCATTTACTTCATATCTGAGACCTTATAATATGCCTTCATGCCTATACGAATATGTTTTACAAAAGACCATTGTATCTCACGGGGCCCGGTATAGATGACCTCCCGTATGTGCGCAGGCTCCCGTACAACACGAGGAGCAGCTGACTACTCTATACAAACAAATAGAAAACATGTAGGCATAAAAAGCAGTTAAATCCTTGTACATATTATGTAATACAAGTCAAAGATTTACGCTACACTTGATATCCCATCATTAGCTATTGAATTGGCCATTTGCATGCACGGCCTTGTCATTTCTCAAGTATCCCAAGTTTATTTGTTGTGGCTCACAGACCAAGTCTATTACCCAGTCGCCCGAGGCTATTATTGATTAGTACTACATTAATTAAGAGTATACCTAGTAACTCACCGTTATAACTCACGTTTCCTAGAGTTTGGAGGGGTGGTTCTGTACCTAGAAGCGGGGTTTACGAGCAAATTTTCGCATTGGCCACCTCAGGGCCCGAATGAATGCTTTCATGTTGGCTTGGGAAAGATTTCCACTAGGTTTTTCATCGCTTTCAATGAACTCGCGATCCATGTATTCAAGTTCGGCTTGTAGCTTTGAGGCAGTGATCCTAATATATGGGGTTTCAGAGAGCATTTGTGTTTTGATGAGTATAAGAAATTGTTGCAAATATTGACTACACTGCGGCATCGAGGAAAGTCGGGTGATCCATTCGATGACCCGGGGCTTAAGTTGGGCAGATAACAGGCCGTCATTCACGTCAATGCGAAAGAAAGTATCGGATTTGATGCCGTACCTGTCGCGCTCAGATCGGAAATTACAGAAGTCGGTAGTAACGGCTTTGGGCCCTAGGAGAAACCATGTGACGAGCTCCAAGTAAGTGCATCCAAGCATCCAGATGTCCATTTTTCGGCTTATCTTTCTTGACACTTCAACTTCTGGCGGTCGGTAGGTAGCGCTTACTCTAATGTTTGAAGCTGACACGTCTGGGTGAGACATTCCATGTAGCGGAATAGATAGCCCGAAATCAGCCAATACCAATAATCCACCGGGTTGAGCTTCGTCTTTACCCTGTGCCTTGAACCACAGGATGTTTTGAGCCTTAATATCTCCGTGTGTCCCGAACTTCCTGTCTTTTTCCGGCGTGGTTGTGTGGTGTCCTCCCTCGTGAATGAGTGCTAGTGCCGCTGCAAGCCCACAGCACTGCGCCGAGATCCACGGGATAACTCGTTTATCACCAACAAGCTTTTCATTAGCAACCCAGAAATCTCGGAGATTCCCATCAGCCCAAGGAAAGATGAGGTAAAAAGAATCTGTTTCAGCGTCGCAACCATCGTGTTCTCGGATTCTGAATGAGGTCAATAATTGAATTAGATGAGGGTGTTGGAATTTCTGCAAGTGCCGAAGGGTGCTTAGTTCCGACTCGAAGAACCTTTTTTCATGTGTGTAGAGCCTCTTGACCGCAAAAAGGTCGCTCGAATTGCTTGTCTATTTGAAGAGACTGGTCAGCATCGGACTAGCTATGAAGATATACGAATGAACTTACCACAGTATCTCCAAAATCATGATGCTTCGGGTGAATTCTAACCTTTCTCACTTCCCCGAAAGAGCCAGTTTTGGCGCGTTGAGTGCCGGGGCTCGATTCGTCCTCAACTGGTAAAAATGGTAGAATATGATGGCGAGTGAGGTTGGGGACATCAACATTGCGTACAAAGCACGGTGCTAAGACGGACCATTGCATATTGAAGAAGAGGTAGAGTTGCGCTTCTGACCATAAGTCCTTGAGTGCAACCCATTTGTCCCGATCCCCACTGCTGTCCCCTTCCGCAAGCGCGTTTGATGTAGCTGACTGGTAGGGAAGGTTGTTGTCATCAATTCCAATCTTAAGGAATGAGGAGATAACGTCGTGAGAGCCCAAAAGGATGAGGATAGCAAAAACCTTGAGGGACGAGCTTCGCACTTGTTGATAGATAGTCTGCACATCGTCGCAGTCGCGGTTGGGGTTGCTGGACCGTTCTAGAGTTAGGAGAACCTGGTAAAGAGACTGTTCGTCCATGATCTCTTCTAAGGTGCCATTGGGGATGAACCTGTTGCGGCTTTCCGTTTCGACAAAGGAATTGAAGAGCCTCTGTTGCAAAGAGGCAACGACATCATGCTTGCGCCGGCTACCCGCCATTACTAATGTCAATATGTGGGGCGGAGGGACGGATGGTCTGCTTCACCGTTAACGGTGGTTCTTGCCGCGACGTTAAGGAAGGTTCGGGGGTTGGGTGGGGAAAGGACCCGGCGTCGGAGCCGTAGTCGGTCAGCCGAACCTGGCCGGTTGATGGTCTATAATGAAGTTACGGAAGACTTAAATCGTGCGCCTTTATTCCTCAGCTGCACATATAGTTTTGGAATGAAATACGTTTGAAGTACTGGCCAGCAGAGTGAAACAAGCGAAATGAACGAAATGAGACGAAGGAGAGTAGTCGTCTCGTGACAGTAAGGCCAGGGAGAGTGAGGCTGGGGCCAGCTGACTGGTGGCTGAACTACCTATCTAACGTTTAGGACTTCACAGATGTAATTAAGCAATTATATGATAAGCGCTTACGGAGTAAGTAGTGTATCAGTACAGCGTAGTCGTCGCGCTGGTTAGTTAGCCGGCACTGTTAAAATTGACTGTGACAGCTGGCAAACAGCGTCCCCACTCATTACTGGATACATATTGGCTGAACTGGGTACTAAAAATATACCTTGATAAGTTGGTAGAGACTTACATAATAGATCCATTTTGCGAGTTGACAAATTTGCTAACTAGAAAACGACAAACGTAATGACAGGCTAGACGGATATGGATAAACTGGTTTATTTAGATCGACTGAAATCAATGAGATTCTGTTACTGACGTCAGCTAGCAGCTTGCCGTCTGACGATGATCCTTGCCTCTTCAGCGTAAGGCAGTGGAGAGCCATTCGATGTGACGCACAAGTAATTCAGGGCATATATGTATTAGCATTTGCCGGGCGAGCCGGGTTGAGGCAACTAACAGTGCGGTGCAAGGGTGTGACAGAGTGATGCCTCTTTCAAGAATCACTGCCCGTACAGAATACCCCTGCTGTCATTCGGTAGTGTCCACCACACGGCATCATCGAGGCAGACAGATGACAAAACTCTAAATTGTATCATAATTATTGAGTAGGTAAGAGAAGATGATACTTAGACATTAGTTCCATTATCTAGAGCCTCACCAAGGAGGTCCATCTCTGCTGCCGTCATCATAGCTAGTTGTCACTAATACTACCTCCTACATGGCCAAAGTGGACCCCCAGTCATACATCATTTTAAGGTTAGTCTATGAAGGCATATATCTCTTCATACAATTCCACTTCGGTATCGATGGAGGCGGTATTAAGAGCTAGCTTACATGGAGGTGTCGCACTCAAGTGGATCTGCGCACAGCTCAGGGAAGTTGACCAGTGCCCTCTCCAGGCATAGGATCTCCAGGAGTGTAATTGGTAGCTCTACTCCTCTAAAACCTATCTATTATACATAAGGAATTCTTCTACACTAGTATTTATATATGCGCGCTTGTGGATCTACGTAGTATATCCACAAGAGCGCATGGATTATATGACTCACTGTAGCATGACAGGAGGCTTATGCGTATGAGAGATGGCAATCAGGGCTACTAATAGATTGAACTTGCTACCAAAGAAGAGGACTATAGGATCTGCAAGACAAGCGGCGGCTAGGAAAAAAAGGTCCGCCTCCAAATCAGCAGCATAAGAATGTCACCTCAAGAGCCTCAAGTCCTCATCAGGGTCTTGGCGACCGATGCCACGTATTGGGGGCAGGCTTGTTCGGACGAGTCGTCTGGACTCTGAATCAGTCGTAAGATTGTCCACTGCTGAGTAAAAGACAGCCACCCGGTACTATACCACTCGTCATCCATCATTTATAGACCGGTAATACTAACCCCTTACGGGCTAGTGGTGGGCCCCTGCGCCATACATGAACTACCTTGTATGTATATACTACTTAGTATGTATTCAATTTAACGCGGGCAGTATTGCGCGGGACCTTATGTAGTGAAGAGTTGCAGGGGATGCAGTAGGCTCGAAGTTCCAGAAACGTGGAACCTAATGCATGGCATGGATAGCAAGCATCGTCGATGATCTGACTAGGGTCCCCTGGCTTGGGGCTATTTTACACTAGAGACGGCAGGGGTACATATCGGAATTCTGGATCTAACGGTAGTTAGTACCTGCGCTACAGTATGGGGTGGCTATTTTAAAATTGAAGTCTTCTATTCTATCCATTCGTTAGGAGGATAGATAGTTCTTGTTGGGTAGCAAAGTGATATTGATATTGTACTATGTAGAGGTTATGGAGGGTAGTGTAGGCATCCACTGTGAGGGGTAATCTTATACACTGTTCATCTCTATGAGGGCTCTTATTCATGAATATCTCGACTTAAAATAGCTTGTTCAATGAGGGCAGTAGAAACACAAAGACACAGCCACTTAACAGCCGCCTAACATCGAGGCTACATAGAGTTGGAAACAAGTAGGAGAAGAAGATGCTACGTGGCATATATGAAATATGTAAATACAGTAAATTAGTACACTAGTCATATCTCGGTAGGGTTTCAAGTTGGAGGCCCGTTGGGGGCCCATGAGCTCTTGGGCTCAACAACATGAATTTTTTTTATGTTTAAAATACGATAATTTTGATATATTAGTTGGAAGGGCTAGGGGCTATGTTGACCAATACACCCTATAGCTACTGGCTCTCTTTTTACTTACCTGCTATGTGACTGCGTAGGCTATCTATTTACTCTAGGACAAACAACCCTGACATGATAGCCTCTTATATTGTCTTGGACCGTCTGGATGGCTCTACTAGTTGCGTAGCCGTTAGGTCTACAGCGCCAGCGTTTCTTTAACGTATGGATTCTTTCTAGAGCTGTATTTTGGACTCTGCCTTCGAGTGGTAAGGCATTTTCGACCACCTTTTTGACCCTCCGGTTCTCCGAACGCGAATGGCACCCCTTAGTGGCGGGTGTCAGACGAAGAATTATTTCTGCGACCCCGCGGCTTGGCTCCGGCTTTATAAGACTAGACCCTAATAAGCAGGTGGTTAGTACTTGAGTTGTTAGGCTGTGACCTAGCCGGAGGCTTGAGTAACTGCCGAGAACTGCTACCTAAGATCAGCAGCTTGCTAGACTAGAGCTTGGCGTATGCCTGGTACTTTAGGGCTAGAAGCACGCGAGGTAGCGTAGATGTAAGATCTGCGCTATGCTGTACTACGTATATATTTGCTGGGCTAGCAGGTAGCTAACTGCGACCTCTTTAGATGATCTTGACTAAGGTTGTCAATAGTACTAAAACCTCTAGGCATAGGCTTAGAACGCTAGGCTTTTAGGGCATTTTAAGGTGTTGTTGGCTCTAAAAGTGGTATTGATGTTGTTGAAGTAATTAATGGGAGACTAATTGACAGGGAATCTACTGGGAGGGGTAATATAGGCACTCCCCCGTACCTGGCCTACAAGGTCTGCTATAGACTATAGTTAGCGTCGGCGAAGTAGTTTTTGCTTAATAACAAGACTACAGGGCTAAACTAACTAACTAACGGACTACAAGGCTAGGCTAGTACGGAGGACTGACTAATTAACGGCGAGGCTATAGTATTGTGGCTGCGAGGACGCAGCTATGGTAAAAGAGGTATAACTTGTAAGAATAAGCAGAACGATAGAGACTAGCTAGGCGCAATATAATTAGGTAGCCGGAGAAGTATAGCAAGGCGTTACAATAATATAAACAACTAAAACTGCATACTTTTTTAAAAAAAATCCTTTTGTGGGCGTTGAAGTAGCTGGAGACCTGTTGAAGTAGCTGTTGAAAGGCACGTGCGAGGCACTGGCGACCCTAGGGCTAGGGCTATAGCTATAACGGTTGAGGTATATTAAAGGATTTCTGGTCTAAAAACTTCGTAGCTACTTCTACTTACCTGTATTTTCGCAGAGGATCGACGGCGAGGTTGGCGATAGCCTCACTTGGAGAGGGAGGCCCTTAGTGCCTTGAGGACAAGGCACCTGGAGAAGGGGTATCCTGTTAGGTAGATAGGCGACACCCTAGTGTGTGCCTATCAGGCTGGGTCTATATATACAGGCTATCTCTTCTAACTACTAGTTGGAAGGGCTAGGGGCTATGTTGACCAATACACCCTATGGCTACTGGCCCCCTTTCTACCTTCCTGCTATGTGACTGCGTAGGCTATCTATTCACTCTGGGACAGACAACCCTGACATTTAAACCCTAAGGGGTTTGTACACACAGAGGCAGATCGCCATTATCATGCTCGCTTTACTTTCTAGGTATCGCCATGGGTTTCAATTGAATTCAACATATTATTGAGAGACATGCGGTCAAGGTTTGGCCGAAGGGGATCACTCACGTAAGCAGTAGCGACGCTGACCCTCGCGTAAGGATCTTCAAAGATCCCTACGTAAGGTTCAGCCGCTTACATGGGTAACAGTTGTCCCTTATATCCGACCGCAATCCGTAGACAACTTGCGGAATTGATACAAGCCAGACGACGATACGATAGGCCTCTAGCAGTTCACGGGGTTACGCTATTAGATTTAACATATATCCGGCCGAGGACTTTCTAAAGCCTACTCCATCGGCAAGATTCGAGTATTCTACAGGACCATGTCAATAGCCAATCGAATATTAAAATGACAGACAGGTACCGAAATGTATTTACCTACGTTTGATAGCACGCGGCCAACCAGGGCCATTACGACAATAGGGAAATGTGACTATCAAGTCACCATAGGCTTCTATAATGTCATTGGAAGTAATATTTAGCATGAAATGCTACGGTAACATTGTAGGGGCTTGGTTAGCGGACCACTTGGTCCCGGCACTACACTAATTTATCGTCTAATTCTGTGGGATCAAGGGGTTGCCAAAACTAAGATGTATCCTGTTTCTGTACACGTCTGATATCACACCTGTTGCTGCGCCGCAGCTTCGCCGGTAAAGAAATCAACGGGAGACGACCGCAATACGAAGTACGCAGGGCGATAAATAAACCCAGGTAGTACGTGTGCGTTGACACACAATCTTCTTTCTTTGTGCTACCCGAGCGCTTCTTTCACCCGTTTATCACACCGTTCTCAATCCTAAGTTCGACGATGAACTACGGATATTCACTACGGTTTCAACACCGGCCTACCAACGTCTTATGGTGGGATAGTGGTACATCCGCCGGTGAAGAAGTACGACATCCAAGGTTCCATGAACGCCTTAAACTCTTCGTATGTAACAATTATTTCATAAGCTAATATCTATCATCCGCACTAATAATCACGTAGAAAAGAAGTAGGGAAACGCCCAATCCCAACTTCTCCATCGACGTTGTGTAAATCTCTTCTCCCTATTAGATTTTCCATCAACCGTTCTCTGATTAGTGTTCATTACTATAGCATTTTAATAGAGGAACCCGCCCTGCCATCCGAAAGAGGGATAAAATATGTCGGTCTTTCTATTAGTAAAGATGACTTTAATAACCTGATCGCTACTTTCGACCTTTCGCCCTCATTCGCAAGAAGGAAGTTACTTAGGACTGGATACCACGATTACATCAAGGACAACCCCAGTATTCATGACGGATCATCACTCAGTACGTAATGAATTGCTTTTTTGTCATACCTCCCCGTGGGGTTAGCCGTAGTCTCATCGATCATCTGTTTAGTCTTCGCTGCACAATCACCCCGTCTACGCGATGAGGGTTATTTTTTTACCATGAGGATCTCGCCCCTTACCAACTCGGCAATGTGCATCATCACCGTCCCGAATGAAGGCGAAAGAGACTGGCTGAGGTCAAAGATAGCTGATCACCACCACAGAATCATGACCTGCCCAGTCTACCTGTTCAACATACTATGCGAGAGGCTCGACTATAACAACGAGACTATCACCTCAGAAGTATTTAGTGCGTTTGAGGAACAGGATAGAGAAATGGAAAAGTTCTGTGGCAAAGCCGCCCAAGCGTTTGATGCCGCCGAGAGAGATGGCGGACAACCTAACGAGAAAAAGATGTACAAGGAACACGGGAAGGCGATATTCAAGCTTAATGTCATTAACAACAAGTTAATGACTCTAGGCTATACTGCCGACTTCGAGTTGTCTGCCTTGAAGTTTGCTAACAGCGTCATGGGCCGGTATAATAAACTATACGCTGCTTCCAACTCGTCGAACGATTTACCTAGGATGTCGGACGAACAACTCCAAGTCTTCAACGACGAGATAGAATCTCTCCAGACCTCGACGCAGTTGCGACAGACCATGCGCGCGTCCGCCCAGAAGCGGGCTGAGCACATGGTTTCTCTGGTAAGTCGTCCACTTCAGTACCCATCAGATGCTCTGTGATATACAGTAGTGTGCCACTATACAAATTGATCCTGATCATCAACATAGCTTAATGCAAGCAATTCCCATCGCGACACAGTATACAACCTTGAAATATCTGAAAACTCTCGAAAAACAAGTTTACAAGCTAGGAATCTTACAATACTGGGGTCGGTATTTATACCCCCTACTTTCGTCGCTGTGAGTCTTTTAGGCTTTTCCATGATCATCACCCAACCCGTTTAGAATGGCCTGTCCTAACTTACAACCATTTAACTTCCAAGACGTTATTGGGTGCCAATGTATTCTCCATGAACCCACAAACCAGAAATTTCGAAGTAGCAAATAAGTCGTGGATACTTGGCGTCTCTATCGTGGGGCTAACTCTGCTCGTTCTTCTTATCATGGTGGTCTGCATGTGGTGGAGGGAAATGCTCCGGCATTTGAAGAGTCGTTGCCATCTTTCCGATTCTAGAAAGGATGCTACGACGCCTGCATATACCCCGATGAGACACCTCCCCGCACACGGACAAGTATGAAAAAGGGAGCGGAGGTTCGGTGTGTCGAATTCGTAGTAACCATCTATAACTATTGGTTTATCTTAGTCGCATATTTTGGGCTTTGAGTTCATGGGGCTCACTTCAATAAAATGGTTCTCTAGTTGGCTTTCGAATATGATGTTTTGGCGTGCCCATGCGTATGCACTTGCCGCCGGCGACTACAAATGGTGTAAACATGATGAATCTGCTCTGAACTGAAATCTAAGATATAGAAAGAAGATGTGACAGAATTCATAGGAGAGTGCATATTTAAAATAACCCGTTGTGATGGTTCATTTTATAACGCTAAATCCAATGGGCTATTAAGTGATTTATATCCAGATGGCTGAAATGCTAAGTATATGAGTAATATGTGAAAAGGTTACAGTGTCTTTTACTATACATGCTACGTGTCCTTCAACCATACCTTCAGCACAGGCCGTCATCTTGCTGAAATCATTGGAGTTGAACGTCATCCGGACTGTCGCTCCAGACCAAGCTAGCAAAGTCTGCCTCAGGTGGCTGATACATGTCGCATTGTTGTAAATCAAGCATTTCTTCTAGCTAATTTTGGGACGTCAGGAGCTGTCCCGATACACCACTCTTTTCTCTCCCAGTCGACATGTCCCTATCGGTCGAACCAGTCTCAAAGTGGTTCAAGATAGTATCAACAATTCTCCTTATCAAGATAGAACCCTGGAATTCAACCTCCTCTTCGCGCATGGACCTCGCAATAATCTGGTCAGCATTGTTATTCCAATAGCTTCGCAAACACGACAGTACCTCCGACTGGTCAACTTCAGCATAGGGGGAAGGAGGAGGCTTGGCTCCATTAAATATCAATTTCCACAGCTCCATCCACTGCTGTTCTATGCTCTTCCCACGGCTTCCGTACTGTTTTAACCTTTTTCTTTGGTTCTCCGAGATGATACCGTCAAAATTTGGCACTTCCTTTAAGATGCATCCACCTTTTCGAATGTGGTCATCTCGTTCGCTAGGGCACTTGAAGTTTTGAGAGCAGCGAGGGCAGTATAGCTCAGGTTTACAGTGATGTCGGTAAATGTGTTGCTTTACGTCCTTAATACGGCGCAAAGTGTACTTGTTGCAAATATGGTGTCGCTGGGGATTCTTCTTATAAAATGGACATGCAAGGAGATTTGATGCTCTGCTCTCTCGATAGGAACGTCCACACTTAATAGGCCTAGGGAACTCGTCCATTTCCGTTTTATCGTCGCTCGATGACGATCTCTTTCGGCATCTTTCTCCAGAAGCCGCTACCAGTGGTGAAGGAGAGATTCTCGAAATTCTTGCACGGCGTTCGATTGGATCAGAACAATTATCGACTAAAGACTTTGTTGCATCCTTTCGGCCTGAAGGTGTCTGATTCTGAGATGCGTCGGAGAAGGAATGGCTGAAAAATATCTCGGCATCATTCCATTCGGACGTACCGTACTCTCCAGAATATTTCCGGAATCTGGTCTCTTGTATCGGAGAGAAGTCTTTATGGGTATGAACCGTAGTGTTGGGGTCAGGGAATATGGAATCGCCATTTGGAACTAGCCAGTTGCTGATATTACTAGAATCTGGGTTGAGCTCAAAAATATTTGGGTTCGATGCCATAGGGAAGTGGTACAATCCAAAATCAAAATATGAAGAATCAGAAGGCCAGCTTGGGTTAAAGTTCATTGCCCCTCCAAGTTCCAGCATTCCCGTTATTTCCTCCTGAGTAGGGAACACTCGTGTTTCTACAAGTAGAGTGAGTAGGCGGATTAGCGGGTTAGAAAGGTAGGCTATCTACCTGTTATCTGTGACTGCATCATATACTTTAGCGTGTTTAGAGCGAAGCAATTATGCTCAAGTTTCCCGAAGGGCAAGACGCAGCCAGACATTGACAAGACTCCCAGACGCTTCCCTCTTTGGCGTAAGAACTCAACGGATGGAATTCGGAAATGGTGGTACTTCGTTCAATAGATATTGCGCAATGGGAGTAGTTATTGCCATAGATTTATGATTTGATTGACATGGGCTTTTAGATGCTCCCTGATCCCTCAAATTCGCATAGGGTCTTTGCAAATATAAAAATGTCCTTGATTGCATCGTAATGAGTCTGTCGTGTTTGCTGCTTAGGTTAGAGAAGAGGACTGGCTAGGATGATTTAGATGACTAAGCAGAAATTGGATCTCTCTTTGGCCTGATAGAATTACTGGTATTGGTATGCCTCAATTGACTGAGATGTCCCTGTTCGTCCCGCGCTATTTCCGCCCAACCGCAGCGCCCCCAGCCTACTTTCCTAGACGTGGGCGAGGGCTAGCTTACCTTTCCAATTGGTCTACACAGTTGTGTGCACGCTTGTGTACACAGATGTGTGCACACTTGCGTACACAGGTGTGTACACGGGTGAGCCCGAACAAAGGGGCGTATAAGCACGTGTATAATTGAAATGTTTTCCCGCCAAAAATCTCGGGAAACTAGCTTTGCAAACTTATATGGCGGCTATTTCGACACAGCGATGTATGCTAACTACTAAAGCACCCAAAACGCGCAGTGCCTCTCATCCTCTCCTATACGAGTTTCAGCAATGGCTCCGAGTCAGTCGATCGGGCTATGTTGAAAAGCATATTCAGTTATAAGAATCCCATTGTCGATTTATGAAGAGACTCATCTTTGTTAGATCAAACGAGATTAAGACTTCCCGACAGCTCAACTACCTACTTCTACGACGTGGTGCAAGGGTAAGAATTAGATGCCATTTCTAGGGACTTAGATTATGGTATGGGTAGTGTGGTAGTAGACGCGGCTTGGCGCACAGGGTTGCCAGAAAAGGCCTCCTGTCTTAGGGGCTGAGGCGCTTTTCTGGACGCCATGTTACTACACTTTGAGCGCTAACCTTGCTAGCAAAGTGCTAGCAAAGTGTTCATGCGTCTGAGCATGATGCTGCGGTTTCTTGGTGGCAAAGGTCATCATTGGTTATAGGTCTTCCTGACATAGAAAATCTACGCAACTGTGTACACACAACTGTGTAGAGGTGATTTTCCGCACGATGAACAATTTTAGTTCTTTTGGGCACACCAAAAATGTAATAACCGTAGCTCCCACTTTGTCATAGAAACTCCACTACTTCACTATCTCGTTGCGAATGACAATTTACTCGTTGTTTCATCACAAGAAATCTTGCATCGTGAGGCCGGCGTCGATTTCCGATCCAAGGCTTTGAAACGGCTCATCGAAGCTTCGCTATAGCTTAGCTTCTAGAGATGATTGATACTGCTGTCTCGTCCGGTTGTGATAGGGAATCGCTGGAGGAAAAGGCTCTTACTAGCATCGAGGTATGCTAACGGCATCGTGCATATGCAAGTTTGAAAGCCGTATTGTAATACTAACTGCAGTAGAAGCTATGTGCTGGAGGACAGTATGCTTCCAAAACACTACAGATTCAGGACCCGACCACCGGGCGGCAGAAGCTTGAATCTCAATCTGTCGATGAGCCGTGAGAGTGTCTTAACATCCTCTTTACGCCTGACTGTGTCTCGTCTAATACTAGGAGTAGATATCTCGGGGCAAGCTCTGGGCCGGTTGGTCATGAAATTCGGGGTCAATGCGGTACCGTCGCTTGTGCTGGATATGGTGGTACTCACGGAGTCTCGGGCGACATGAGGGGTAACCATCCTGACCACGAGTTTCAGACTGGATACTTCGACCGCGGCGACCATCCTTTGGGACTTCCGGACGGGAACGGCTACTCCTGCAGGGGCCGAGGCAACGGGAATCGGTTGCCCCAAGGGCAGAGCCATCCGGGTCCGTCGACTGCCCCATTAACATTTGCGTGTCAATTTTATCGTCACGACGAAGGAGATCATCAGAATTGCCTGAATAGTACGCTCAGGCGCATTAGTGATGTGCGCCAACACATCAAAAGACGTCACACGCAGCCAAGTTATTGTCCTCGTTGCGGAGTCACGTTTCATAATGATACTGCTTATAATCAACGAGATGCGCACCTAAGCAGTTGTAGATCCAACATTAACCCCCCCGCCCCTCCCGGAATGACGCCGGAGCAATGCAGAGATATGGGCAATGCCGCGACCCGCAGACGCGGCGTTAACGACGAGCAGCGATGGTATGAAATTTGGGATATCATGTTTCCTGGTCAGGCGCGTCCCCAGTCACCCTATATTGACATTGTCTTTGAACGTCGCCGTGTCGAGGCTCGCACCGCCCTTGCACAATACCTTCAGAGCACTCGGTTACACGACTTCATACAACAAAATTTGAATGGAATCGGCTTGTACTATTCCCTACGCCTACTTCTCGAAGATTTCGTCCAATTCTCCACTACTACTGCCTCGTCGAACTATGACCAGACCATTGAAGATGATGACGACGTTGATGCTGAGTAGCTGCTTCATATCAACATGGCCGAATGTTTCGAGTACCTGGGTACTCTTGCCTTTTAGTTATATGTATTTCCACGTTATTTCACTGATAAATCAGGGACAGGTTCTTATGGTACCAGAATATAAAAAACTTGAAGGAATTTACCCAACTCCTGTTAGATTTTAGTTGAAGTGTTTGCTATGTAATTGGGATAGTATATGGGTACGCCCTTAGCTGATAATATGGCCGAGCCCTGCGGCCTGGTGGCCAGGAATGATTGCTGCTAGGATGTTCTCTAGGTATGGGACACCTAGCTGGCCATGACCACTCACTACAGCGGCCAAGGTATAGAAACCCTAAACATGGTAGCTTTTCAATGTTGAGTTGAACGTTTGATTAGCCTTCCTCCCTCTTCTTCTCCCCTTCCCTTCTCCTTTGTTTTGTTTTAGATATCGACTAGTCATTGATAGATATGTCGTTTTTATTAACGTGAAGAAAACAGAAGAGAAAAAGCTTATGAGCAACTATGTAGTGGTTGGTGTACAAACTTAAGCCACACAGTGCCTATAACTAACTGCGCATTATATCAATAAACATATAAGTCCTTATAACTACCCACAAGCTACAGAAATAAAAGGTAATAATTGCCTGCTTAATTCTATTTTACTGTACCTATTTTCCTAATGTTAATGTTAGATTTTCTAATTAATTGTTTTATAATGCAAAACACTACACGGATACCTTAGGTACTTAGTAAACCGTAAGCTAGTTTTTCAAACTCGAAGTAAGCAAGTACATGAGCGGTCACCACCTACTTCCGTAGGTATGTTAGTGGTCGCGGCTAGCTTAGATAGCTTCCACTCTTCGTTACTTAACATTGTAAATTAAGTGGCTCGTGAGCATTTCGGTCTTGGCATGTACCAGTGCATTGGTATTGGTGTGTTCAGGCTGTGACAGGTGCTTTAGCGGGCCTCTCCTGCCTGCGTATTGATAATGTGCACACGTGAGTGCAGCATGGTTAGGCAGCATCCATGTTGTAATAATGCCCCCTAATTTCGGAGTATGCAGACAAACTGAGGGCAACCCCCCCTGCTGGTGCCAGGCGGCTGCGCCGCGAAAACTATAATTTTTGCCCTTCGCGCCGACTTTAACCCAAGAAAGGAATACACAGATCTCGTAGCTAAGCAAAAGGGAGGTGCCCTCAGCTTGTCGCATTACTCTAAAGATTGGCATTAATAGGCTACGGAGGTGAGAAATCTGAAATTAATGTCTTATTCAGCTCAAATGAACAGTGCGACAAGGCACAGGCCTGGATCGGCACATTGTGCCGATGCTATCAGGCGCCAACTTGGTGAATACCAACCACTTTCAGGGTGATGTTTGTCGATGACATATTTTAAGGGAAATATAATTTTTGTATATATACATAGTTTAAGCGTTCAAGTGCCTCTATATTTTATTCCGCCGAGTTATTCATTACTAGACCACCTTGACTCATACGAGAAAGCGATCCTAGAGCAGGGACCACGAAGTGTAAAATGCAAATACCTCGCCAAAATGCTTTAAGAACGTCCCAGTCTACGAGTGCAAGTCCGCCTTCAACTCGAGAGCTCTCATTTCCTCAGACCATAATCCACAGCGGTTCCAATAACGGAGATGGGGACGAGGCGTACTTATTTGATGTTTCCTCGTCGCAAAGGGGTGGCGCTGACACCATGCAAGGTCTCACTAGCGAGGTCAGTAAGCTCGCAGACGAGGCGCCTAAGCTCGCCGAAAGTATCTTAGAGGAATTTCTCCTCGCCTCCTCGCCCCCTACCTGCGGTAACACTGTGGGAGATAGATTTGAACAGCGACGCCGGACATCTTGGTTCAAAAAACGCATGGGGATCGAACAGAAGCCGGATTCAGATGAAGAAGACATTGGCTTGCCCTCACTTACGAAGTCCCATCTGCCTTGTCCATTCTACGTCCGCCAGAAACAGAAATATCGCAGTTGCTTAACTCGCGTCGATCTACGAGAGATTAGGGACCTCACGCAGCACCTCGAATCTGAACACCGCCAACCCTTATATTGCCCGACTTGCTACGACACCTTTGTATCAGCCACAGATTGGGAAGAACATATTAGGCGTCGATCGTGTGTGTCCTCGAACAAGCCGCGCCCTGAGGGCGTTACGGTTTTGCAAATACAGGAACTGGCGAGACGAGACGAGCATTGCGTTTCGCAGGAGCTCCAGTGGTTATTGATCTGGGAGATTGTCTTTCCAGGTGCTAAATCACCGTCACCAGCGTTTCCCTCCGGTGGAGTCGAGATTATGGTCTGGATGGTGCGGGATTTCTGGTCGGCTGAAGGAGACAAAATCATGTCCAACTTCCTGACCAAGAAGCAGCTGTACGATGACCAGATTAGCTCTGGAACACTAGGACCACTGGTTCTTAACCTGGTGATCGATCAGCTGGTTGAGAAATGTGTACAGGATAAGAGTGATGACCAGGGGTATTTAATAGTCGCTATGGACTAGCACTACTGTCTTGATTTGGATAACTGGTCTGTTACAACGAAGTGCTACTTGTATGTATTAGTCCCATATCCATTTTGACCTAGGGGCACACCCACTGTTGAGATAAGAGACTCGGACACACTCATAGGTACCTCATATTTATCCTCTCTCCGTCGGCGTCTAGGACGACCTTCCTTCGAATCATCTTAGATTGCAGTTGCAATTCTGTTACATTTATACTCATGGTGTTGGAGAAAATTAAGTGTTTCGCTCATTATTTGACTGGCCTATACTTTCACAAATCCTTTATATTAATTCGCTAATTGCTGACCGACTCCAAACATCCCGTCCAATTGGGAACAATGGGAAGTGTCACGCAGATGTATGGTCTTGTATAATCTGGCCTAACTACATCGATCATTGGTTTCAGTTCACAATTGCAGTTATGCATGACGTCGAGTTCTAAACATTTTTCTCAAGCGATAAATTTCTTTTGGGAATCTCCCTAACAAAACATAAATAATGGTTGATTATATGCTTGTAAATACATATAAGCATCGGGCTTCAGAACTCCGCAAGCCCGGCCATGTGTCTCGGGTTTAAAGCCAGAGCTGAACAGCTGACCCCCGAAGACCGAGACGTTGAGCTTAGGGCGCTCGGTTAACTGCGACCGCCTCATACGTAATAACAACAGTATTGATTAGGAAACGGGATTCAACATGTTTGACAAACATATAGGCCCAGATCAGGTACATATTAGCCACTTAGCCTTCCGTAATTACACGGCGCAGCTGCAGTCCAGTAGGTCTAAGATGGGCCGCAGCTTGGCCACAAAAATATTAACAGAATTAAATACCTTTCATTCTGGAAATACCTTGCCACAGGTTGCATATATTTCTCGTTTCTTCTCCGTGGTGTGAGTATTAAAATTGGTAACGGGAGTAAGCACAATCAGTAGTGCTCACTTAGCCCTTACCCAAGATAGGCTCAATCTAAACTTACTACTAGACTTTGAAGGGGCGAATTCCTCAAGTAAAATAGTGTAGCCAAAAATAAAATTTAGTAGTTGCCTATTTAGGGGGCCAGAAGTCCAAAATCTGACTAAGTTCTTTCTGGCAATGGCTGTAGAATCGGATTACATAGCCACTAGCTCGCTATGTGGTCCTGCTTTAACCTTAGATCGTATACTGATTCCATCTCGGATGAATCACGCCAACAAAAACGTTCCTATCGTATCCTATTCATCTGCTTTCACGGAGAGCTGTTGGAAATCCGTTGACTAGTAGGGCCAGATCTTGCTATACACGATTAAGTTACCCTTGAAAATGGCCGC
This sequence comes from Xylaria sp. FL1042, assembly GCA_022495085.1. Classification (NCBI taxonomy): domain Eukaryota; kingdom Fungi; phylum Ascomycota; class Sordariomycetes; order Xylariales; family Xylariaceae; genus Xylaria; species Xylaria sp. FL1042. The sequence continues at coordinate 115,309 of MU380226.1, forward strand.
TAAAAGGGAGGTTTTATCGACAGGCATCTCTAGACTAGCTCTTAACACCGTCGTCACCACTACCATCCTCACTGCATTGGCGGTATTCTTGGCTGTTCTGAGGTTTCTTCTTCGAAGGAGGGATGCCATTGGGACCGACGACTACATCTTGATGGGAGGGCTTGTTTTCTTGCTGCTCCAACTTACATTTGCATATCTAAGTAAGCAACTATTATTACCTGATAGTCCAAATCCCTCACTTCAATTGATTTCAAGGTGGGTCATTAACTGTGCGTTACAGTTGGCTTTTTAAGCGGCTCGGGATGGAGCAACGAGGGGTTGGCTCAGCACCCGGATAAAGTAACATGGATATTGAAGGTACAGTTGCTTCAGACCACGAAATACGTCCTACGAACGGACGACATACTAATGTATCGTTATAGTTGGTCTATTTTCCTTCGCTGAGTTATACCATCACGGCTGTTCTAATCAAGACATCAATTTTGTACTCATATAAACGAATATTTGGCTCTGCCAAAGTTACTCGGCATCATATTCACGCTTTACTCGGGTTGACTTGGTTATGGGGGCTCGCATTCCTCTTTACTACTATATTTCAGTGCGACCCAATCGACAAGGCCTGGCTACCTGATAAGCCTGGGCATTGCATTGCATTTGGTCCTTATACCTGGGGCAACACAGCTTCGAACTTCGTTCTTGACTGGTTAATCCTCGCCGTGCCTATCCTACCTATCCGGGGGCTACGGCTCCCTCGTGCACAGAAAGTTTTAGTCGCACTTTCTTTTCTTTTTGGATCATTGTAAGTCTGACGAATTACTCCTGCCTTGTCTAGCTGACTTCTAAGACTGGTTCTAGGGCATGTATCGCAAGCACGGTTCGTTTCGCCACAACGAAGCCGTTTGACAATACGACTATTGGCAGTATGTTGACAGTGATCTTAGTATGAATTTTCCTTGTCCTGCCACTTACATAATTTACTATAGTTTGGGACTATGAAGCGTCGCTATGGGTCTATCTTGAAGCTCCTCTAGCAGTGATTTCATGTTGTCTCCCGTTCCTGAGGCGGCTTTTTGGAGAAAACGTTGTCAAATTTCTTGACATGGCGGTCTTCCGCCGTAATATAAACACAATAAATGATACAGGAAGTATTTCCAGCCAAGACGGAAAGCTTTCAGCAGAAAAGCACGAGGCTCGTCATGTTTATAATGCCTCAGAAGATACAGGCACAAACGGGCTTGAGCCTGTACCCCGGAGCACGCAAATTATCCAGCTGACAACCACTACAACGGTAATAAGTCGCGCTGCTGAAGAGGAGGAAAGCGCAATAGGCTCTTGGTCTTTCTCGGTGGCAACAGGATCGCGACCACATAAAGAGGGTGCGTCCTCACATTCGTTTGTGTGAGGATACGAACCTCGCCAGTTCTCGTCATCGTAGAGTGAATTATATATTCCCTGGGTTAGCCCAACACGAAACGGAAAGTAGTTTTTGAAGTACTCGACATACTCGGTATCTTTCGTTTGGAGAACCATGAACATGACCAAGAAACTTGAAAATGGCTAGGGAAAGTGATGCACGAGTCTTCGTAGTATAAGGCACTCGAGATGCGCCGAAGCATTCCCAGGATTTCAGTCGAGAAATTTGCATTAAAGAGCTTAATCAAGACTACTAAGGTCTACTAAACGATACAGAAATTTTGAAGCGACAGATACCGGTGTGTGGGCATAACTGCTGCGCATACGAACATTTGGAGCTATACTTATGTCTAATAAATGCTTATAGCCTTTAAGACAAAGAAATTTTAATATTGGGGAAATTAGTGCTGACTCTGCTGAGCCTCTGAGACCCCTCACCTGCCCAGCCACAACGCCGATTTGACATGTACGCCCAAGAGTGATCAGATGGGGGGTTGCGGATCGAGACTCTTCAGTTATTAGAACTTTGCTTGTTCTACATAATGCTAGCGCGAAAGCCCAAGCACTAACAGGATTAGATAATTCTTTCTTGACATCGCCGGTGCTCGCTTTAGTAGTTGGCGCGTGTCTAGACGTGTGGAACTTGAGGGCGTGGGAAATTAAAGCCGCAAAATGCTTAAACGAAAGAGGTCTATCGGAGACTGGACAAAAGAGTTCAGTCCACGCCCGCCCACGATACACTTCGGTTCGGCTCCTTATACACTAAATCCTTATAGAGACCAATAGAAAAACTGATATTATTGACTGTCTAGAGCATCGAACAATATCAAGGGACAATACCGCAAACGAGCACTTACGCACATCTACTTTGTTTGCATACTTAGGTTCGAAGTTGACAACTCGGCATGAGACGAGCTTAAAGGTCCAAAGCATTGCTACCCCAATTACCAATGAACCAACCACAGCACCTGCTAGGATACCGGGCCATCAAAAGCACGTTGACAATCATGGCCAGACCCTTTTTGCGAAGGCGTGCGCAAAAGGTGAATATGAGACGGCCAAGAGACGACTCGCAGAGCGACCTGAGGATTTAAATTTTGCCGATTATGCTGGAAACACTCCTCTACAAATAGCTTCTCTGAATGGACATGAGAATATCGTTCAGTTGTTGATCGAGGCAGGCTGCAATCTAGATTGTCATAATAGTGACAAGGAAACACCACTCATAGATGCTATAGAGAATGGCCATCTTGCTGTGGTTAAATTACTGCTTAAAGCTGGTGTTAATCCTCGAAAGGCTGATGCAGAAGGGCACGAACCTCTAGAGAAAGTTCCAGATGATTTAGATAACGCCGAAGAAATCCGTGTAGCACTCAGAGAAGCGATGGAACGCGTAGGGGAATTGCATCGGACGTCAGGGACTAGGGTCACGATGGGGTAGAAGCGACGCAGGGTGGTCATAGCTTAGTATTGTCTATATAACAGTTGGGATTCCCCCTAGATTTAGAACGGAAGGCTCAGGAATCAATAATATTGAGCCCCTACACTATACTTCCCCTGCCAGTGACCTGCCAGTGACCCAACTTCACTCTGGAGACCAAAAGCCCTAGCAAAAAGCGACCCAATAAGGTGGTTATAGCTCAGTATTGTCTATATAAACGTCGTATTTTCCCCTAAACCTGGTGCTTAGGACCTGCCTGTCACTTGCAGTATTAGTTCGGCATACAAAGGATCGGGTGGACAACCTCCGGCAGTACCAGATAGAAAAGAATCATTTTATCGGCGATGAATGGCTGATTAGGAGCAAAAGTATCCCTACGCTAAGAAATCTCGGCGGGCCAATGAATATCGAGACACGACCCAAGGCACGCTTATTCAGAGGAAAACGCGAGCCATACCTGGAGAACATCCCTTATAGAAAACAATAAGCGATAGCCTTAGTTGGATGAAATGAGTACCTCAGCCTGTATTGAAATTATTATATATTGACAAGGTAGTCGAAACATATTTATTAACCAAATCGTCAGACATTTCCCCGCCGATCTGCCCATCTCAGACGTGGTTCTAGCCGCCTATATTGCAAGTGAAAGGTGGACACATAACCGTCCCGGAGAAGTTCAGAACTGTATCCTGGATGATCTAGACATAATGAAACGCGGCACAAACCTCGGGATCGAAGCGCATTTGCCTCGCTGTCTCGCCCAATATTAGTCGGCTACTTTCGTTGCTAGAGTCCCTGGTTACCAATATTTTCATATTCAGGGAGCCTCAAATGTTTACAGTGAAAGACACAATCAGAGACGCTATACTGTACAAAACTGACGGTACGATATGTTGATTGAGACGGGTTTCCGTGCTTGTTTGGTTGATAATAAAGCGTCGATCTACAGAGGCCGAGGTTCGTTCCAAGACGGGTTTGCCCTACGTTTATGTGTTATCAGTGGCGGCAACTGAATGGGGTCCTGTCTATTTCAATTCCTCATGACTGTAGGAGAGCTTCAAAATCCGGTCGTTATTAAGTCTAGCGTGCTCGAAGCGACAATGAAGGGCCCCAGAAGGGGTACATATACATACCGACCACTCTCGTGGTGGAGACGTTGGACAGTTCTACGCCATATTTTCTTAATGGCCTAATAAATGACAGATATTACCGGGTGCCTTCATTCATATGTCATACCTATGAAAAGTTAAGGACGGTCCATTATTGCGCTTGGATATTGGGAGGTTATTGTGAACATGAGAATCGCTGGAAGGGCATTGCATATTATGGATAATAGAATATTGAAAATATGCTATTAAGAGAACTATTCAGGTAACAAGGTATGAACAAAGTACATACTTTCCGACATCCCCGTACTCCTTAGTACTTAAATTATCCTGACTTTCCGCCTTGCACCTAGTGTATGTATTCGATCAAGGTGCTGCATCTTGTCAATGCGACCGAGTCAAGGATTCGATCCTTGCGAACCCTAGTTTAATCCACATCGCACATGTAAGGGGTCGTGGAACTAATTGGCTGGAGTGGCCAAGCCGGGGTTCCTCGCGGGTGCATCGCAAACTACCTGCCTATCTAGTATGGCATTGTTTACCACGTCGCCCAATACCCTACGGTCGCTGCGCCACGCGGCGTGCTGGCTGGGCAAACTTCCTTCCTCAACGGGATCAAACGGGGCGCGGTCCGCGCCAGGGCTGCTGCTGGCATTTCGGCGAAGGACGGCAATTACGCGCTGGGCTTGGCAATAAAAGGGTCGACATGGAGCGAGCCTGTTCGTCGTCTTCGTAGATGCTTCCACGGACCACTACTACCCAACATGATTTCCCTATGCCAAGCTCTCTCGGCCTGCACCGTCTTCGGCCTGGCTGCTGCCGCCCCGGCGTCGAGACTGCACAGCCGGGATGCCTTGCCCGATTATGCCATAACCTACGCGCCGTGGACATATCTGTATAGCGGCGAGTCCTACTTCCCCTCGGACATCACTACTCATCTGGCCAACATCATCCCCGAGGTCAACTACACTGCTCTTGGCGCCAAGGGGTCCGTCACCGTCAATAACCTCAATACCTACAACGGTAGCGTCTATCTTACAGCTGCTGACACGCCCTCGAACAACCCGGCCTGGATCACGTCCACCTACGGGAAGCCAAACAGCAACGGCGTCAGCGGTGCGCCGGGCACCATTATTGCCGTTGAGAAGAACTCCACTACCACCGACGTCTTTTACTTCCACTTCTACTCGTATAACTATGGCGGAAAGTGAGTCTTACGTACCTTTCACGTTTATTCAGACTGACAATATTTTAGGGTGATTGGCATTAATTTCGATGATCATGTTGGCGACTGGGAGCACGTCATGGTAAGACTTCTCTCCCGGCCTTTACTCGCCATCTCATTCCCCATGGTTGATGATGTGTATAGATCCGCTTTGTGAATGGGGAGCCTTACGCCATATATCTCTCAGAACACTCGGCAGGATCTGCTTACTACTGGAACGTCATGACTTTCAATGGGAAACGGCCCATTACTTATGTTGGAAATGGGGGACATGCCAACTACGCTACTGCTGGCAAGCAGGAATACACCATCGCGGCAGGTATCGTCACCGACACCACCGACGCGGGCACGCCTTGGGATATGACGCAGAACTATCGTGGTTACTGGTACGACACGAGCAGCGGCACCTTCAGCATCGCCGGAGGCGCCTCGACAGGTGGCTCGGAGGAGGGCAGCGAGACAGCCGACTGGCTTCTGTGGGAGGGTGCCTGGGGCGACCAACAATATCCAAGCAGCTACTCTGGTCAATACTGCATATTTGGCGAATGCCACTACGTATCTGGACCGACGGGACCTGTAGCCAAGAACTTAGGCCGCACAACAGTATGCCAAAACGATGATAGCTGCACCATTTTCGACGACATCAACGACTTGACGACGCAGGCCAAGAAGAGAGACGTGCTTTCCGAGTAATGCCCTCTGTTTTCTGTCTAAAATTGAAAGAAAAGTGACTGGGGCGCTAAAAATCCTGGGGTTTTATGAACTGAAAGGCCCATGTTACTAGTCATTATCCTGCTTGCCTGGTTTTGTGAAAGACACTACATGCCACCCGCAGCGTTAGGATATTTTGGGGATATAGCAGTCGCAAAACTGTTGGCGTCAGCAGAATATATGTAACTCCTAGTGCGAAATTAAACTGTACTAGCTAGTGCAGCCTGTCTGTCTCCTTCCCCATTTGGATGCACCTATAAAGAATGCGGTTTATATCTCACTAAAAGCTGTTTCTTAAGCGTGCGACGAGAATTGATTAATCTCACTTCGCTGATGCTCTCCTCTAAGCTCCTCTAGGCGAAGTATACTGAAGTGAGCTATGAGGGAGAGGGCCTAATAGACTGCTATGCTATCTAGGATAGACCGAACCCACGCTCCAAGTGCAACTAGGGTTACTAGACAGTCAAATTATTAAGGAATCTCTTGATCGAAAGGATGCGCAATAGAATTCGGTTCAAAAGCGATTAATATGCGTCACCTCTAATTCCGTATCTTGTAAAACCCTTGCTTTTCATCCCCTTGCATGCTGACTCAGCCACATTGTGGCTAAGCACACCCCCTTTTCTCTTCATTCCCTACCTAGGTACTTAAGAGCCTCTTCATGAATCAACAATCTGATTCGCAAACAGCAAGGACGTGTTTCCTAGCATTACCCGATTGACTGATCTAGAGACACTACTGATAATAGTGAGGGAGAGGATGACAAGCGGTGCGCTAGTTAGAGGTGCTTGGGTTGTATAGACAACTGCGTGTCAAAATAGCGTCCATTCGAGGATGAAACGTGAGGGTTTAAAGGAAGCTGTAGCTGTGCCAAATTTTAAATAAAATGACTGACCTTCACGCTACTTAAGGCTTTTGTGGAATGCGAGGTAGCAATGTAATGATACTTCTTGGGTACATTATCCTTTACTGCACAGAGTAGGGAGTCCAGGTGCCAAACACAATGCCTATAGGATCCTTGACGCCATTATGTCCATCGATCACGTCATGTCGGCACAATCAAGCTTGATATCTACTTCTCAGGATATAATTTACCCAAGCGTTGAAAACTGTTTTCGATCACTGGTGGAATGAAAAATCTTTAGCAGGGGCAAAATGGTAGTTTGGTAACAATGCAAGTATGGGTGCGACGTTATATATTGCTTTTCTACGAGCGTGTCGATCGATCAAGCTACCGCGGCTTCTATAGAATCACGTGACAGTAGGCAAAACCCCGCTCGTGTCCTCATTAACGTCCGAGTTTGAAATATCGTCGGCCGAGAGGGGAAAAAAGGAGGGGATAGATAGGTGGAGATATAGACAAATTTCTGGCCTCTTATCTTAGTAGTAATATAAAACACGTAATAAAGCTCGAAAACAAGCTACCCACTGAGTGTTGATTTATGTGTGGATATTAAACCGAAGTATCGACCGACATACCTGTCCGCCTACCTGAGGACCCCTAAGACGTTCTTTCAAAAGTTCCGGGACATCTCATTAGCTTCACATAATGGGTTCACAAACTATGGCGCTCGTTACCGAGCCTAGTTCAACCTTGACGCACCTCGAAGCTAGTCACGATCTTGATATAGTCCAGTCAGATCCCAATCCCAATCAATGCAGTATTAACTGCGAGCAAGTACAATCGCCCGCGGGCGCAGCCTCGGGAGACCCTGTCTCTGACCAGCTTGATGATCAGACGCAACGACTGCCATTCCCTCGGCTTATAGCAGCTTACCTCTGCTTGTGTCTCTGTTATTTTATTTCCTATCTGGACATGACTTCTGTCGCTACAGCCCTCCCAAGCATCTCGAAGTATTTCGATGCCGGCACGACCATAACTTGGGTGGGGGCTGCGTATCTGTTGGGCCAGACGTCTTTCCAACCCCTTTATGGTCGGGTGTCTGATATATTCGGCCGCAAACCAGTATTATTGGCTTCGGTCGCGTGTATCGCCGTCGGCGGCGTACTATCGGGATTCGCCAAAACCCCAACCTGGCTTTTTGTCACTCGAGCCATCAGCGGTATTGGCGGTGGCGGTATCAGCTCTTCCGTTGCCATCATCGTCAGCGATCTTGTCAGCCTGAAGTCGCGAGGTAAGTATCAGGGTATGATCAGCCTTGCAATTGGTGTCGGGGCCACGTCTGGGCCATTCTTAGCCGCTGCCCTAGTACGCTTGGGTGCAGACGGTTGGAGATGGACCTTCTTTATCCCCGCGATTGCCGCCAGTGGTTGTTTCATTCTTCTTCTATTTATTTTGCCGCTGAGTCCGGTCTCGGGAATATGGAGACAAAAGATTCAAAAGATCGACTGGCTTGGAGTTATAACCTCTATTGCTGGTGTTGTACTAATAGTAGTGAGTATTATTCCAAGCAGCTGTAACACACATCCTTGGCACTAATACTAGTAATTACCACTCAGCTGGCTATAAACTCTGGTGGGAGCGTTTGGCTTTGGGACAGCCCACAGGTTCTTACGACTCTTATTATCGGTGCCATTCTATTTGGCGCCTTCGTCGCGGTTGAGGCTTTTCTGGCCAAGATACCCATCATGCCGTTACGCCTGTTTAGGAGCAGGTCACAATGTCTCCTACTTGTGACAGGCTTTTTTCACGATTTTGTTTGGCAGGCAACACTATATTTCGTACCCCTTTATTTCCAAACTCTACGGGGCTATACGCCTCTCCAGAGTGCAACCTTGATTGTGCCGTTCGTTACTGCCCAAGGAATAGCTGGCGCTATCTCTGGGCCTGTGATGTCTAGGCTTGCTAGGTAATCAGCACATGATGGTTGTACACTATTTATTTGAAATGCTGAACTCTCGATCCAGATACGCCCTAGTCCTCCGCGTCGGGTTTCTGTTCTGGACCCTCGGTGCCGGATTAAAGCTCTTATTTAATGAAAGGACTCCCGTGCATACTTATGTGGTTGTGCTAGCTATTGAAGGGGTTGGAGTGGGTTGGGTACATCAGCCAGGTAAGTTCTTCACTAGTGCAACAGAAGAACTAATATATCATCTTTGCTGGACTGTCATTGGCGGCATTTCGATGACTAATCTGAGTTATATAGGCCTCGTGGCTTTACAGGCCAACTCTAAAGAGGAGGATCGTGCTGTTGCGACGGGAACTCGGAATGTGCTCCGCTCCCTGGGTGGCGTGGTCGGAATTGCGGTATCGTCAGCTGCACAGCACGCTGCTATGGGTGCAGCGTTACGTCGAAGCGTACCAGAATGGCTTGGCGAGCGTGTACTACAGGACGTATGGCATATAGGCGATCAAGATACGATGGGCCACGAGCTAGATATTCAACGTGCACGACTCGAGGGCTTTAGGGTCATCTTTGCCATTCAAGTTCCGCTGATTGCATTTTGCTTCCTGACTAGCTTCTTTGTCGCTGACGTGGTATTGAAGGGAGATGCAAAGAACCCGAGGAAAAAGGATGAGGGTGTTCGAATCAAAAACATAATTGGACATTTGAGCAGGGAGGCGCTACATTTTCTCCCAGGCATTCACGCCAAGGGGCCCTCGGTGCGACGGCTACGTAGAGAATGACTCCGCCATGTATATCTTGGGGCCGGCGTAAGAAAAGGGATGCATACAGTCTTCTTCAGGACGACTATACAGCAATGATATAGCTATCTACCGCAGTGTAATTCTCGCGAATAGCGTAAACTTAACAGAGCCCGATATCCTTCGTTTGTCGCTAGATTATTTTGTAGCATCCGGTGCACATAGGAGGGCAGGAGTCGACAGAAAATATGCAAGCTTGAGGATTTATCACCGGCCGAACTTGATGCTTGCAGCTACACCTCTATGTTTCTATTCTCTTATTGAAAGCCCTACGGTCGGTTGTAGTAATGTAGGGATCTTTAGGTTCGCTAAGAGAATAATAGTAAGCCACTATTATTGACTTTGCGTACATACAATAACGTTGATGTACTGGGATAGACATTGCGTCACGCGAAAACCACGTCATTGATGCGCGATAGCGGTTCACGGCTTATATTTGGCAAAACTCACTCTAGTATACGGCACTCCTATTCGAAGCAAGCGAGAAGGTAATTTTGATCTAGTTACGTATAAGTACATTACGTTTTGCATACAAATGTTGAAGTGTTTGTATGGAAGCCTCAGAGACTGGAAGTTCTGGCAGCCGATAATGGAATCCCCCATACCACGTTGGCCCCACAGGGCGCAGATCTTCACGTAACCGTAACCCTTACCCCACAAAATCTAGACAAGATTATTGATGAAGCTCAATTTCGTGGCAATCACTATATTTATTTGAGGTAACAGAAAGTGTAAATCTGGACAAGATACTCTGTTGTGTCCTATTGATACTAATATTTTAATATATGATCGCATTGAACAGGAGCAAAGTGAGTGAACGTGAGAGATTACTATTAATAGAACGCGAGGGCTGTGGCGCAAATGGCGGCGAAACTGGGAGTATAAGTAATGGTTGGAAATGGTAATCGACGGATATTTTTGTTTGTGCAGTTTTGTATGCTCCGATTAAGACGGGGCGTTAAGTTGCTCTAAGTAGGTATACTCACATCTACCACGGCTCTTCCGCCACTTATTTCACCCCGGCGCATCTTATCAAGCCCCCTATTCACACCGCTAAATCCTTCCTCTACAGCGAGAACGTCTGGAAGCGCAATAAGGCTTTTTTCCAGCAACGTCTCAAGCCACAGAGTTATCGCACTTCCTACTTGTGGGACTTCGTGGAACAATTTCATAGGCACTCTGTGGTATATAAGGCCGCCGGCTGCTGGGATGTTGGGCAGTGCCGCTAACCCGACCAGATGTGTCGTTGTGGGAGTGCGCGGTGGAGTTGGTATTGAACCTATAACCGCTTCGCGAGCTTTCATTGACCGCCCTAACGCCTCAGCCGAATCGCGTCCTTGAGTATCAAGACCGAATCGCAGCTTTCCACCGAGCGACCCCTGAATTATGTCAACGGCGCGTGCTTGGTCGTGACTGTCGACGAGCAGATCTGGCCGCAATGCCGAGTCCTTGGCCAGTCTCATTCCATGCTTTGCTTGATTGACTATCAAGAGAACGTGTAGTCCAGCGAGGCGAGCGAGTTGGCTAGCAATACTCGCAGTAGTCGAAGAGCCTAGAGACTGACGTCAGTACATGAAAGAGGCAGATAATAAGGAACGGGTGAAACAATACCGCCCCAGATAGCAATCCAGTCGCCTGGCCCTGCTCGCTGCGTGATATCCAACGTATCAAAACAATCTGATCGAATATCCTCAGAGAGAAGATTCCGGTCCAGTTTGCGGACGAGCTTTAATAGGTCGGGGCCATCTGCAATGTTCTGAAAACTAAGTCCCATACAAACGCCTAAGCTGAGTGCTGCAGCAACGAACGCCACGCCCAACGACGCACCCACGTGAGGGGTGACGGTAGGTGGCAATTTCACGACGTTGAAGTCCGAAGCAACAACATACTCCTGAAATGCGGCTTTTCGGAGATCACGATAATCTGTCGAGATTACAGTCACCTGATGCGACCTATCAATGCTCATATTCTGGGTAGTCTGGGATATCAGTTTGTCTCACTTGGTCCCCTTCTTGAAATCGAGTGGTAGATCCCGACGTGCGTACGACTTGCCCAACTAGCTCTCTCCCTGCTATGTATGGCAACACGGGTATTCCAAAGCCAAAATCTCTGGGAAAAATTAGGTCTGGCACAAAGAAGAATAAAGAATGAGGATCAAAGAGTTCACGAAACTTGAGGAAAGACACATAACTTACGGAGCTTTCCAATCAATTGGGTTCAGCCCGATAACTAGAGTTCGGACTAATAATTCGGACTCGTTATCTATCCGAGGCGTCGCATAGTCTTCACTGACTTGATAGGACTGCTTGGGCGCATGAAGCAGCAATACCGTCTGCGACGCTCGAGGCCCGTTCATCCTGACCGAAAATTAGGAACCCCGGATCGCGATTCCTTCTGGAGTAATTATATCATGGATTCGGCAGGACGTCCGCCTGAACAACAAGATTGGGCGATGCGACGGAAAGTTTCAGCGGTATACAAGCTTCGCATCACAGAAAAGTATAGTTCGGGACATCATCTCTGCCGAATACACTTGCGACACCAATTAGGGCGGCCGGTACCGATGATGCTTCCCGAAATGTGTTGCAACCACAATGACGTGACATCCTACCAACCTGTCGTGCCTCCGGTATCGCCCGCTATAAGATAGGAAGATCGGGAGCTAAGGCCAACGACACCAATGGCCCACATGACCAGAGCTATGAAGGCGTTTGGTTTGCCGACATATTGACAAGGCACCAGTCAGAATATCAATCGGTCACGGTGCCTGATAGTGAGCATCCACCTCAATATTGAAAACTTATCAGAGGCATTGCATCCGAGGGAAGCGTACAATTTAGTGAACATATGTCTATATACTTATTTGAGGAGCACAAAAGTGCTGCCTCATCTACAGCACACTTTAGGCACCTAGGTGTATAGTAGGTATTGCATATATTGGGGGAGCGTGAGCCCACTAGGCCAGATCCGCGGGCCGTAAACGCTGAGTGTATGGGGCGAGGATAGGCCTAATACTGCCCAGACTAGAAGAGAGAAAAAACTATCTATCTATCTATCTATCTAATAACCAGGGCGACGGGTGAGAGAAAATGTAACGTGAGTATAGCGTAGGTGCCTCGTAGAAGTGTGTTGTAATTAATAGAAGGTAAGTTGTGGAGTAGGCCCAAAGGCCTGTAGAACCACTTATATACTTTTACGAGGAGCACAAAGGTGCAGTCTCAGCATATCTGTACACATGATGCCTGATGTGTGAAGCGTTCTAGATCCATTCCAGCCAGGGCCGTGAAGCCTTCGAATAGATGCTGGTTTTTCTTGTCTTTGAGTCGAGTTACTCAAGCCTCTTTGGGAGATTCCACGCTCTTCTCATCTCGGATGCCAGTTTCGATCTCAACCGGCACTTCGTCACTCCCAAAGTGCTTCAAGACCAACCATGCCGGGAGAATAGACACTGCCCAAAGAGCAAAGTTCAAGTAAATAGCACCCGCCTCTGCGAATACAACCAGCGAAGTCAGACCATAACTGATCGCTTGCCATGCAGACTCGGTCCCTCGAAGCAAAGCGGCGTATCTGATTACTTCCGACTCGTCCTCCGCTAGGTTCGCGATGATGAAGTAACTAAATATGATTGTGAGTTTCAACGAGGTGCCCCTGACAACGTATAAAGCGCAATGAGTAGTACTAACAGAAACAAGTAGTTAACTTGGAATCCAATAGTGAGGAAGATATAGACGCCGAAAGCTGAGCCGAATCCTGGACCAGACCAATCGTGTACCGGGCGTTCTATCCGGAATCTGGTGGTCAACACAGTAACCCAGAGCCCTGCAATCTAGTGGTTAGTCACCACTCTAGACGGAGAGGCTGATAACTCAGCGAGAGCTCAAAGTCTTGTTTCAAGGTAGCCTTGCAAAGACGAAACAATCCCTCAATTAATAGGAAAAGCAATAGAAAATGACACTGAATTGTACATACACCAGGCCCCTTGACAAATTGCAATCGTTGCAAATGTAGCTCGGGTGCGAAATTTGAGGGAAACCTTGGTCCGGTCAAGCCAGTACTGATCTTATTATTAGCTTCGAGAATACACAGGTGGGTGTTAACTTACACCGAGCAAATTTCCTACGATAACAGCAACGACGCTTCCTAGAAACGACCCAAGCGCGCGGGACCTGACAGTGAACCATACTTGGAGAAGTCAATTAAAGTCTATCTCCAAGTGCGCAGTGTGAGACTTACAAGAGAGGTATGTAAAGTAAACGGCTTCAGAAAACACAGCTTGTCCGATCCACAGGACGATCAGGAGGAACTTGGGCTTCAAAAACGCCTTTGAAGTAGCCTTGACCTCACCCCATGGGTTCTCTGAAATGCTGAGGGCAACCCTTTTACCGTCTGTTCTTTGCACCGCCGACGGTTTGTTGAGCAATAAACCCACGAAAGGGCCGGCGGCCTGAATGGCAATAAATATGATAAACACAGTGTATGACACCTTTCCAGCTGTATTGGTATTGGCATTAAGACTAAGATTTATGGCACCGCCAATGATGGAGCCAAATAGGCGGTATGTCAGCCAGTAACCCAAGGCCTTCCCCTTGTTCCAAGGTTCGGGGTAAGCGATCGCAATGGCCGACTCAGCCATCCAGAATATACCGGCTGAGAGGCCGCATAGTGCTGCACCGAGGAGAACGAGCCACTGATTTCCGAAGCGATTGTTGACATATAGACCTGCAGCGTAAGGGGCGTACCCAACACTACAGCGGTTCAGCTACATGACCTTATATTGAAAAAAAGGGAATTTTAAAAAGAAGTTATCCACATCACAGGCCAAGCGCAGGAGGGCATACTCACGTGCCTATTATCAAAGCCCCTTTTATCCCAATGTAGTGCACAACAACGCCCGAAAATAAGCAAGATACCACCATCAAACCGAACGTCAAGGCATTGGCAGCGTTCACAAGCTCAGGTGACTGTGAACCTCCGGCGCCAAGAGAATTTATCGCTGTCCATATACCGGGGGCCGCAAGATTGCAAAGCCCCAATATCGTCATATTGTAATAGGTTGAGCGATACCATTTTACTGCAATTGTCAGTAACGTATCGCCTCGTGAAGCTTCTTTGCTAACCTGGATACAATTGGTCACTAGGTGGCTCAGCACCAGATGAATCGTCACTTGAGTCCGTTGCCATAGCGACCAGACAACTGCTTTTGCTTCAACGCGAGAGTGCTGGGATCGTCGGATAATGTGAGATATTCTAGAATGAAGATATTGAGTACTAGAGAGCACTTTTTTGGGTTTGGCAACCGGGCCTTTCCTTTAGGATATCTATCTAGCCTGTTGCCGTGTCCCATTGCCGTTCCACTCATTGAGCATCACGGCAGTCAGCTCGGATATGTCGTCATAATTATTGATGCCTCACGAACCGAGATCTAAACTAGGGCCACGTATGAGACGATAATCTTGCGTCGTCGCCATCTTGCTATGGAAGCACGCAACGGCCGAGGCTCAATGTGGGGTGGAGAATTATGCATCCACTTCTGAGCTGATCGTCTTGAACAGGTTTCTTGGGCTCCAGGGTTGTATTGTTGTAGGCCAGTCCACGAAACTGTTACACGTACCGACAGACTGGATCCGGGCCAGAGATGGAGGCCTGCATATCATGTATATAATCATATCGGTTTAAGACTCTGCTACCCGCGTTTGCATGATCAAACATCTGATCAGCCGAGACAGCAATATGAGGAGCAGTGTAGCAAAGGAGTCGGCAACTATAAGTATACGCGAGGCTATTCAGGCATATATACCCTAGATCCCGTAGTTGGCTAGAGAAGGGGAACAAGATCCTCAGGACTCCCTTGACTCCCTAGATGATTATTACAATTTGAAGATCCTTCCAAGCCCTTAACTCCAAGCCCTTGTTACATAAACCCTCGCATGGGACATAGAATGGATTTGATCGTGGATTGACACATACTATTCTCACATGCAAATAAATAGTAGTTCCCCCAGTGATGCATCGTCAAAGCTAGGTAGTCAGATTATTTGTACCATCAGGCATCTAAGATGCTATTACCTCGATATCTAGGTTATATGTACGCCCATTTCAACTTTTCCCCGTGCCTAGATTCTTTATTCTGGAATCGAATGTTGCTCCGCAGAAACACCGGCTCTCCATCTATACTTCGAGGCTACATGCTCATCCAGCGGTCCAGTCTGACCTGGTGTCCTATAGAAGTTTTCCCTGTAAGTTCCACCTGGCGCAACGTAATCATCCCAAAAAAGACCCCTTCTCCGCAACTCTGGGAGAAGAAGTTCAATAATATCCTTGAAAGATTGCGGGAACAGTGCGTAAGCCTATAAAGTATTATAAGTACATTTCTGGAGTTAGAGATTCGCAGATGGACATGGCTTACGAAGTTGAATCCGTCGATGTCAGCCTCTTCGACCCACGTTTCTAGACCATCCGCCACCTGAGAGGGAGTTCCAACTAGGATGGGGCCATTACCACCGATGGAAACATGCTCGGCAATGGTATGCTTCGTCCATTTCGAAGTACCAGGGGAGAATCTTGCGTACCCTTCGACGGTAGACCTAATTCAGAAGCTGTCAGTCATGTGGCCGTTCTCTCCGGTGTTATCATCACCCCCTTACTTGACCGCATTGCTTTCGACGTGTCTTAGCTCCTCGTCGTCTGCGTATTTACTAAGATCTATGCCTGTCCAGCCACCGAACAGGGCCAGTGCGCCTTCATGAGATGCATATTGGCGGTAGTCGGCTAGCTTTGCTTGGGCTTCCTCTTCAGTTTTGCCCAGGATGGGTGTTACGAGGGCGAGTGTTTTGATGTTAACCGGGTCCCGTCCGAATTCGTCCTTCGCGATCTGTCTCAGCTCGGCGATATTCTTGGCGCAAACTGCCGGCGCGTGCGCAGAAAGAAATACGGCCTCGGCATGCTGCGCGGCAAATTGCTTTCCAGCCCGAGACGTACCCGCTTGCAGCAACAAAGGCGTCCTCTGAGGACTCGGTTGACAGATGTGCGGCCCGGGCACTTGAAAGAATTGCCCGTTGTGATTAATCTCCCTGACTAGGTCTGGGGCAGTGTAAACACCGGTCTCTCGATCTCGCTTTACAGCGTCGTCTCGCCACGAAGACTCCAAGAGCTTATATACAACCTTGAGGTACTCCTCGGCTTGCGCATACCTATCGTCATGCTACGGTCGCGGCTTAGCAACTGGTTCACTTAATCGGCCAAGTAGGTCAGGACCTTTACCTTTGGTTGTTCCAGAAGTCCCATGTTCTTGGCCGCTGAATCCAGGTAGCTCGTCACAATCTAGCTGTTTGGTCAGTCGGGCTCAAGGGCTCACCACCATGAGTGATGTTTACATACATTCCATCCTAGCCTGACCACAGTAAGCGACACGATTCAAGCATGGCTATTATTGCTACTTACCGGCCTTTTGACAGGTGGTCAATAGTCGACAAGCGCCTGGCTAGATGATAAGGCGCTTCGTAAGTGGTGGAGACAGTGACGCCAAAACCAATGCTCTCGGTCGCTGCGGCCATGGCAGAGACCACGGACAAAGGCTCATTCACAGGCCACTGAGCGCCAGATATCTTGGCCGGGTTGAGCGAGTTGCTGTAGACATCGTAGCCCCCTGTGGAAGATGGTACGGTCTATGAGATATTCGGACGAGTGTATGGTGTTGCGTGGAATCTTACCAAGAACATCAGCCACAAAGATCCCGTGAAATTTGGCCTCTTCTAAAAGCTTAGCGAGCTCAACCCAATGTGAGACCTCGTTGAAGCGCCATGATTGGTCCTCTGGATGCCTCCAGAGGCCGGGAGACTGATGCCCACTGCCTGGAAGCATTGTTAGTTCGGCCCAGGGGTAATGCTGATAGCCGGCTCACACATCTCAACGAAGGCATTGAGCACGAGACTCTTCTTGGGCTTTGTAGTCGCGTTTGCGTCGGCCATATTGAATGACTAGATTAGTATCCGATATGCAGGGGTAAACAGAGACTGAGATCTAGGCTTCAGGTCGGTGAAAAATATACCACCAGAGCCCAGCCGAGATATATTACCGATATCACTTTGGCCGCCGATTCTGCTCCAATACAAAAAAGTGGAATTCGTGACGTGACCAGGTTCTCACACGTGAATGAACTTACTCAAAGTAGCACCATCCAAGCTCTACCTACTTTCTTGATTGTATGCATCTAAGATATGTAGATCATTGCTCTAATTCTTGTGGTTGCGAACCCACTGTTTTTTGTATTGGAGTAGAATCGGCGCCCAAAGGGATACCATATGAGTATAAGTCGATATCGGCATCACGCAAGAGTCCGTACAATCACGCAATGTAGCGGGGTAGTTTGAAGGAACACCAGGTTTAACGCCAGTTCGGCATCAAGAAAATACATGTTACGATTCTACGTAAGTCTGGTCATAGATGATGCATATTGGGGGCCAGTAAAGGTGATTCAAGCGAAACCTATAGTTAACGAGAGTAGAGCGACTCCAGCTTCATCCCTGGCACATGATGAACGACAATAGTCCTTCTTATGGAATGGCCCGTTTTCATGTCTTGAGTGGCTATTGGTGTGTCTCGTCTCCAGCTGCTACGTCTTCTTCGATGGGATACCTGTCATACTTGTATCTCGACCCAGGATGATCATCTCGAAGGCCTTTCTGACCCTTCCCATACACCCTCTCTCGTGCCGTCAACGTTTCACCCTCATTCTCTTGAGCTTCGGGATAGAGGCCACGGCGTCTGAGCTCTGGTATGAGCAGCTCTACAACGTCCTCGAAGGAGCCTGGCGTCGTGACGTAGCCAATATTGAATCCATCTAGGTCGCCCTCGCGAATCCACTCCTCCATTTTGATGGCTACAGTCTCCGGACTCCCTACTCCGACGGGTCCTAGACCGCCGATAGCCGCTTTCTCTGCTACAGTGCGCGGCGTCCAGCGCGGCACGTCAGGGCTAGTGGCAGTGAAAGCTTCGAGCAAGCTGCTGATACGGTGATCTTCATGTACGTCGCTGGCCGATAACTCCTGGTCCAACGGCACACGCGAAAGATCTATGCCCGTCCAACCGCTGACGAGAACGAGTCCGCCAATGGTGGAGGCATGGTGCGAAAGCTCAGCGTACTTCGCCTTTGCCTCTTCATCCGTCCTTCCTAGGATGGGCGTGAATGTCGCGAAGAACTTGAGGGAGCGGGGGTCGCGTCCGCGCGCCTTTGCCAGCTCCCTGATCCTTGCTATTTTCGGTCGTAGAATGGCGGGCGAGTGAGAAGATACGAAGATTCCCTCGGCGTGCGACGCCGCAAATTCGGACCCGGCATCTGACGTTCCCGCTTGGAAAAGAAAAGGGGTTCGTTGTGGAGATGGGTCCACGATGTGGCGCGAATTCAGCGTGAAGAACTCGCCTTTGTGATTGATTGTGCGAATCTTACCAGGGTCCGCATAGCTATCATTTTCAGGGTCTGGGTTGATAGCATCATCCGCCCAGGAGCCCTCCCACAGCCTTCAGATGGGGTTCATCTAGGTCAGCTATCAAGCCCCGCTCGGAGTCGGTCAGTTGGTGTCAAGCGCTTACTTATAGAGTACGTTAAGATATTCATCAGCTTGGCGATATCTTTCATCATGTTCAATAGGATTCTCCAACCCGATTGCTTTAAATGCCGCCTTCTTCCAAGACGTGACAATGTTCCACCCGAATCGACCCTGGGTGAAGTGGTCCAGGGTGGAAAATCGTTTCGCAAGGAGAAAAGGGGGCTCGAACGATGTCGATGCCGTGATCGCGAACGATAAGTTCTTAGTAACAGCTGCCATTGCTGAAATAGCCTAAATCAGTGATCAGGACCTGTATCCACGCCTCTCAATCGGAGTTTGAGACTTACGATGGTTGGATCAGTTACTGGCCATTGGGCAGCCCGTCTGATGCAATTGTCCAGACTTCCCTCGTAGGTATCGTAGCCTCCATAAGTATCGGCCAAGAACAATGCGTTGAAACCCCCTTTATCCAGTAGCTTTGCCAATTCGATCCAGTACCCAAGAGTGCGCTTGGTCGCGGACTTGTCAACTGGGTTCTGTGACACTATCAGCTGGGGCACGTCCAACTCAAAAGTGCGCAGGTTATGTCACCTTCCATTGCCCAGGTGAAAGATGCCCAATGGTTGACATGTCGAAAGCATTGAGCAATATCTGCTTTTTCTCACTAGATCCGGCCATCTTGACAACGTTCTGATTCCACTCTCGTATACAATGGTCCCACAAGGGATGATACTATTGATGTGATCCGATGGGAAGCGGTCAACTCGCGCTTACATCGAATGTGGCCTTTTGGGACATACACTGGATGTCGCTATCAAGGCTTCACGCGCAGCCTCCTTCGGGACACAATCGGACGCGTCGTCAAGCAGGCCATCCATGATGTGATCGCAAACCCCACGGATTGCGCTACCGGAGGCGGGGTCGCCTTGCGTGATCAAGTAACGGGGTGCCGGAATCCCGCAAGGAGTGACCCCCCTACGCCCCCTGTCCCCAGATGAGCGAAGTGTCATGAAGGCCTCGAAATTTGGCCATAGGTCCATTACCTCGCGTCACATACCACATTGGGCGAGCTTCACGTCGCAATGGTGTCCGATAACCCGTTCCTGACCTAGAGGCGCATGCATACCACGATAAGCCAAGTGTTAGTAGCTCGGGAGTATGCGGGATTCCGTTAGGTTGGGTGTATACCTCATGTACGGGTAGACGGAGAATTCTAGGCATTGCGGTTGACCAGGCGTAGATGGGAATAAAAGAACGCGCCAAGTCGTCATATTCGTGCACCTCAGGGTTGAACAAGTACCTAGCAAGATTACGGACAATGGATGACATACAAATCGCTATCAGGTCTAAAGGCCAAACAGAGATCCCACGTTCTCAAGCTGTATGGGATGCATAGCATACATAGAGCACCCAAGCGCTCCTTATCACTATTTTCCGTCCACATGTACCTTATGTGGCATAGCCACTCCTCCAGTTTCAATGTGCGAATGACTGCTACTGCCGCCAGAGCTCCCAGGGGTCAGATGATGCTTATACCTACTTCATGTCAGTTTGCTAGTTGGCGCGACGATTGTCTGGAGACCTACTCAGCGCGCTTTAGATAGCTATTGAGCCCGTGTACGACAACAATCAGCAGCACAGCAGAGGCTAAGCAGAATGCAAACCCTTTTGGAAAGCGCGGTGCTTCTACTGTTTTGAATGTGAGCAACGGCGTCCAGATCGTAGTGGATTGGGAGACGGTATTGATAAGTACGAGCGTGA
Organism: Xylaria sp. FL1042; assembly: GCA_022495085.1. Lineage (NCBI taxonomy): Eukaryota > Fungi > Ascomycota > Sordariomycetes > Xylariales > Xylariaceae > Xylaria > Xylaria sp. FL1042. Next base: position 136,118 of record MU380226.1, read on the forward strand.
AGGATCGCGCCGCAGGGGAAGACCGTAGCTGCGTATTGACCCATCCATGGAGGACACTAGACAGCGCTACCGCTGCGTATATGGTAGAGAAAGCGAACCATAGGGCCGGCTCAGGTACGTTCCAGATCACCAGGATTACAAGACCTATGGCATTCCACACACTCGCCACGGTTATAGCCCAAGCTGGTCCAATAAGAAGATCAGACGCAAAGCAGACGGCGAGAGTGTAAAAGATGCCCAAAGCAGGTGCGATGGTACCTAGCTCGTTTACACGAGAAGCCGAGTATCGCCCAAGGCTCTTAATCCATAAGAGAAAGGTACCGGTGCTACCATGGATGCCGGCGTTCCAAAATAGGATATCCATCAACATGATGGTCCAGAAGTGCCAAGTGAGAAGGACTTTCTTGACTGTTATCCATTTGAACTTCTCGTGGGAAACGTGGCCGGACCTGTGCAACCGTGATATTGCAAGTTCTATGTCTTGCTGGCGCAAGACCTTGCGGTTTGGCTGATCGGGAGTTCCGGGCAGGACGAGGTAGCCGAAGAGTCCGATCGGGATGGTGATGACGGCACAGATGATATACATCCATCTCCAACCGGCTAGGCCATGAACACCTTCCAGTGTCGATGAAGCAGCAGATTGGATCAACCCCGCCGTGAGGGTTCCCAAGGATAAGCCAATATAGAAGATTCCACCTCGGCGGGCAATCTCGTCGCCTCGGTACCAAGACCCTACAAATGCAATTTAGCCAACTGGCCAAAGTTCAAATGTTAACCACTTACCTAAGATGTAGTGCACCGCAGGAAAGAAAGCTGCCTGCGCTGGTCAGTGCCCGAGACGTCATGATAATTATAACGGACTACCTGAAAGGTGCTGTACCTCGAAAAAGCCGACCAGAAAGCGATACGCAGCGAGCTCGGCATAAGAAGTTATGCGAAACTGTAGTAGGGTGAATATACCCCAGGCGACGTCCATTCCAGGGATGAGGTAGTACATAGGGACGTAGGTGAACAAGAACATGAACGGCAGCTGCCCCAAGACTGCTCCAACGATATAAAACGTTTGGAGTTGAACCAGCTCATTTCCGTAGAATCCAAGGTCCTCTTTCAATCCAGCGACATAGGCATTATCTGTAAAGATCAACAACTGCGGATACGAGAAAAAAAAAAGAAAGAAAGAAACAGGTGCGGGTGCAACATACTGAGGTTGGCTTGGTCGAGATATTTCACCCAGTAAGCAAGGACCGCGTATGGCACAATCAAGAGGTCCAGCCTTACGATCAGTTTGCGGTCCTCTTTGGTCTCTTCATCAGAGTACCAACGAATGTCGTACCATTTTCTCGCTTTCGATGGGGTCATCGTAGTGTGGAACTCAAAGGCGAGCTTCGTCTAGTATGATCGGGGTCAAAAAGAGCTACTCGAGTGCTCGACTAGGGATTCAGAAACAGTACAGGCGAAAAGAATATCGTATCTCACGCCGCCAATATGGCATTCAAAGTAGTTATACGTCACTCTCGTTCGACCAGAGTGCGATCCGAGCTTCTAGAACACGCAGTCTATCATCCACGGGGTGGCAGAGTATTCGTCGCCCTTGAGCAAGGGCATCAGCTGTCCCGAATGCGACCCCAGTCTCGAAATATTGCTGTAGCATGTCCAAATATGTTGCGCCATGGTGTGCTCGGATGGTTGCAAATAGGAAGTGGGAATTGCGTGCTTGACCCCGCAAGGCGTGATAGGGATACCATGGAGCCGAGTTGCAATAAATCGAAACTGGATCTCTGGCAATCAATAATGAGAGCTGTTTCGTCTTCATTGCCCAATTTATATCACGCCACCAAAAATGGGAGCAAACTCATCAGACGAAACCGCTACAGTTGAATCTGGCCGTTTGCCAGGATATAATGGAGCTAATGCATCCGTCGGCGTATCGGAGGTGGTTCAACCCTTGCTGACGCCGCCAGAGATGTCCGGATACCCTAAGGCGAAATTCGAGCTCGAAGATCGTTATATTGATGAGCCTAGATCTTTGAAAGTGGTTGTCATTGGAGCTGGTCTGACTGGAATTACCACTGGCGCGTTGCTTCCTAGGAAGGTACCAGGGATAAGATTGACGATATTTGAGAAGAATGCAGATGTGGTATGTAAGGATTAAGCCGGATTAGCGATATACTCGCAACTGACATGATGCATCGTTTCTAGGGCGGCACGTGGTTTGAGAACATCTATCCAGGAGTTAGGTGTGATATACCTGCACATGTTTACCAGTCATCTTTCTCGCCCAATACCAACTGGTCAGAGCAGTTCGCCCAGGGCGCTGAGATTAGAGACTACTGGCGAGGAGTGGCTCAGAAGTATGGTGTATACGATCTTCTCAAACTCTCCCACAAGGTTGAGGAAGCCAGGTGGTGTGGGGCAAAATGGCAGGTGACAGTGAGAGATCTGGCAACAGAGACGGTGTTTGTCGAGGAGGCGGATTACGTACTTACTGCTATTGGCCGATTTAATGCTTGGAGACTCCCGAATTACCCAGGCTTGAATGACTTCCGCGGCCTTTTGCGACACGCCTCACATTATGAGCCCACATTTGATCCGAACGGAAAGAGGATCGCAGTGATTGGAAACGGGGCCAGTGGGATTCAGTTGGTATCCAATCTCCAGAAACACGTCGGCCATTTGGATGTTTACGCTCGGAGTAAGACATGGATATCTGCGTCTTTTTCTGGCGATGAGACTTCGATTGAGCCAATTAAGATCTCCCCAGAGCTCCGAGCCACATTCAAGGACCCGAAAAGGTACCTGGAGTTCCGCAAGAACATTGAAGGGACGTACTGGAGGGGCATCGAAGGTTTACTCAAGGGCTCCGAATTGAACCGAGAGGCGAGGGAAACCTTTGTCAAAATCTTGAATGAGCGCCTTGCTAAGAAACCTGATCTCGTGGATAAATTGAAACCGGACTTCTCGCCACACTGCAGAAGACTAACACCTGGTCCCGGTTATCTGGAGGCGTTGACCGAAGATCACGTGGACTACATTCAGACACCAATCAAGCGGTTCACTGAAAACGGCATAGAAACCACTGACGGGCGCATACGAGAAGTTGATGCCATCTTCTGCGCAACCGGGGCCAATGTCGATTCGGTGCCCCCTTTCAGCATCTGGGCAGGCGACAAAGACCTAAGCCAGCTCTGGCGGGAAGGGGGGTATCCGTACACATATCTGGGTTTGGGAACTCCTGGATTTCCAAACTTAGGGTTTCTTCTTGGTCCCCATGGCGCTGGTCGAAGCGGCACAGTGCCTCATAGCGTAGAGGTCCAAGTCGCCTTCTTCGCCAAACTCCTTCGGAAGGTGAGCCGCGAGGGTATCAAGACGATGCAACCCTCGAAGAAAGCAGCCGACGAGTTCGTAGATTACGCGGATGCTTTCTTTGGTAACACGGTATTATCGGAGAACTGCAGTTCCTGGTACAACAGCGGGAAACCAGGCAGTAGAGTGCATGGCCTTTGGCCTGGCTCTGGTGCGCACCTGACTCAGATCTTACGTGAACCTAGATGGGAAGATTGGGAATATGAATACCTGACACAAACAGGAAACAGATTCGCGTGGTACTTCGGCAAGGGGTACACAATTAAAGAGTTGGACCCTAATACGGATATGACGCCTTACTTGCAAGATATAGAAAAGATCGATATACGAGATCTACATGAGAGCTGGTGGAATCTGCCATAGAGTCGCTTTAGAGATAAGTGATAGACTTACCGATAATGATAAATTAGACATTTCCTTGATCAAACTTTACTAACGGTGCGTGGCCCGATGAACGGAGGCCCGGCGGCTACGAGGTGAGGTGCAGAACCTGCCTGGCCGCCGCACCGCCACGATGAGTCAGCACCGGCTCCCGTACCGAGTTCTTAATATTGCAATAAGTTGGAGTTGAACTTGCGTCCCCAGAAAAAGGCATATGTTGGATATATTATGATGATTTGCAGACACAGTAGTAATAGCAGAAGCTGAGCAGCCAACAACCTATTAAGCCATGACAATTTCTGGGTGAATACTACTATATTCATATTCCTTCAAATAGGTGGGTAACAAAGCAAGGAGTCGACATAATATGCCTTAGAGCACTAATTAATCTTTGAAAGCCACGGTACCATCAACCTCACTTGTCATCCTTGACCGCCGGTGATAATGGCCACCGTCGAGAACGTAATAGTACCCACTCTTCTTGACGCCTGCTTCTTTGGTGAAGTACGGAACTGGCCACCAGGCGCTGAAATGAGTTAGAAAATTCTAATTATACGATTGGATTGGGGTTATCGTATACTCTTCATCTGTCTGATCTGTGACTCTCCCATCATGGTACTGGAATTGGCCCAAAGAGTTGATGAAAATTCCCATAAGCACACCGTTGCTGCGTCTTGTGTAGATAACGGTCTTGTCGATCGGTAGTGACATTGTGCACAGAGAAGTGTTTAATATGTTTGTAAGAAACAGTAATACGACCAGGAAAGATGACAGTGGGGAGTTAGATTTTTGTGTTTGCAAAGAGTTGGAATTGGATAGCTCAGAGAAACAGAAGGATATTATCTGAGTAGGAGGTCATATATAATGGTTCCATGTAACACGTCTGCGAGACTAGGCTAATAGTGACCACAAATCAAATACCGATTCAAAAATGTTAATCATCCCCCTCAATACCAGAAATGGTAACATGGCAAAACAATGTAGCAAGGGATGCATCAACTACTCGCCAGGCACCTAACCCGATCTACAGAGGCTTTGGGTACAATTAAGGCCTATCTGACTATTAGCAACCTCAGTAATCTCGTAAACAATCAAAGAAAGCCTTGGCCTAGCTTTTAAGTCACACAACAAGCTGCATTAGAGCTCAGTTGGAATATGAGGTTGATGTGCAGTATCTCTTAATATTGCATCATTAAGGAACAAAGTCTAGGTATAGGGTGGAAAGGTGGTACCTCTATATATATAAGCATACTTGCTCCCTCGCTTGATCACACCATGGCTGTTCATAAAGTGCTGATATGACATACATGACTATCTTGCCACTATGGTTCATGATACACGTCACACTCCAATAAACTAATAGCCACTATTACAAGCAGCTTCAAAAATGGCGGTCTTCCGGGTCTCATGTGAATTCCCCTGAGGATGTCCAGGATTGTTTGGTTGGTTGATATTATTAACGCTGGAGGGGACATAGTCCCGTACCTCCCTAGGGGGTTGCGACGTGTAGAGCTATCTAAGATATTCTACAAATCAAACCAGTAAGGGGCGTGTGATAGTGAAAACGCATCCGTTGGCCCCACTCCCCTGGCTCGTTCTCAGCGCTGTGTGGTCGCAGTTGCTTCCCTTACGAGGGAGCAAGCCAGACTCTAGATACATAAGAAAAAGTGGGAATAAGGAAAACAGAGGTTCTAGTAACGGTATTACCCGTGTCCCTTGAGAGGCAACGTCGTTAGGCTATAGTACCTAGTGCGAAAGGTATATACAACGTTATAGGACTGTACCAGAAGAATAAAAAGTTAAGTTATAATACATGGAGGATGCCCAGGAGCCAAAGGGTGGTGGAACTAAACATGGTGGCCTTAAGAAGGGCTCTTATTAATTGGCCGAAATAGCTTTTAATGAGCTCCCTCAGAGAGCTTAAGATACCCAGCGTCTGACATGCATGGAGGAAGGCCCTGCCTCAATTGTGACACCTCCTGTTGTCCGTATACGTCACACAGTCTGTGACCCCGCAAGGGTAAGCTTGGTTTGCAAGTAGAACTAATTGTAAATTTATTACCAGTCCTAAATCAGCTGGCATTTTTCTTGTAGAGTGAAATAACTTTACGAATGGGAATTATTTACTACACTCACATGATTCATTAAGATCTCAAAGCGGCCGCCTTATAGTACGCCAGTCTTCGAAAACCCCTAATCCAGGACTTAGAGATCAGAAATTGTCTCCCAAGAAGCTATGTGTTTCTATTCATATCTCTACCGAAGAGCTGTTGGTGTTTTAAAGGCTGTATTCGATGACGCATTAGCATTCACTGTGACATAGAAATGATGCAGTATTCTGTATGTTAATATCCCTACAACGAAATGACCCCTGATTGAATTCGAGGTTCCGTTTATAAGATCTCTCGAGTGTTGATGGTTAGCAAGATCCTTCTTCTTGCATGAAGATATAGTTGAGACGAGTTCGACAAAAGGCAACACTGCGTTTGAGACATTCTATTCGATAGTTCACGAGATAGGCGGTTATGAGATGAACGTGGGTCTTTGGTATTGACCATGACGAATAGTTTGGCGACATGGACACCGGATCCCCAAGGGTGACACAGTTCTCTTCATTACCGCACCATAGGATTTACCAGGGTCTCATGGGTCAAGTGTAGGGGTATAAATATATTCTTGTTGTCACAAAAACGGAGCAAGTTCCCCAAAATTCCAGTCCTTAATTATATACCTACATATCATATGCCCTAGGGCAAGATCAGAATGGAGTCGAATAGAATTAACTTTACGGCCGGGAAACCATGAATTATCCCAAATGACTGGCGATCTGTTTTATAGCCACAGATACCACGGCATTATCTGTCAGGGTATTTGGTATCCAGAGTGAAGTTAGGTCACTAGTAGGTCACTGGTGAGTGTGAGTATAGGGGTAGGGCTCAAATATTATTGATTCCTAGGTCTTTTCTCTAGATTTAGGGGGGAGACCCAACTATTATATAGACAATACATAAGCTATGACCATCCTACTAGGTCACTTCTACCCTCCTGCGACCCTTGTCCCTGACATTATCCTACCCTCTCGATGGGAAGACCAATTCACATATTCTAAGTCGCCGCTAAGTCGGTAGAGCCAAGTGCTTGGCAGTCGTTGCAGTTTGCCTAGGATAATTGGTTCGTATTGGTTCCCCATAGCCATCTTCTCAAGCACAATTCTAGATGATCAGTTCCAAATGGAAGTCCTCAAGAGGTGAGTCCAGGAGAGATCGCTCCTCATCAAAGTCAATCCAGTAACGCCATCCCCACTCCAATTCGACTAAGAATCTTTTCATTCCCCGCATTGTACTAAAAGGGCTTAAAAATTGTGCATAAGGGCGAAGCGCTGACGGCGTGTCTTTCAATTTTAGTTGACGATGAAACCACTTGGTATCGTCCGTGAGCACTGAGCTAAGTACAGTCAAGTACACGCTGACAGTGAGCTCATCTAAAGCTGCTTTAGATGCGAGGTGATCAATGGCAAAGCAAAAGTTAAGAAAGTGTGGCTCACGGGAAATGTCTGCGTAGGACAGATCGATTACAGGAAACACACACTCGAAGTCGCGCAAGTGCTAAAGAACTTCTGGCCATGTGTTTCTGGTTATGGAAGCAGAAACATCAAGTCGCCTTTCGATAGGCGCTATGGCTGTCCTGAAGTCGCCCGATGGCATGACGATGACCCGGTTGCATGAATATAGAACTTGGATAGCTTCGTGATATAGCTGCCGATTGGCAACTAGGAGTGATCTAGGATTTCTCCAGCAGCGACAACGTGACGATAAGCCACTACTAAATTGGTAGCAGACATAGTCTGTGACATCGCAGCGAGACCCCGACTTTCCGCAACATAGAGAACCATTTGGTGGATCATGGTTGTATTCGCAAAAGAAGAAGCGGCAAGCTCTGTGTATGCGTTTGTAGTAAATAAGATCAGTATCATCCCCTAGACAACGATCGTCACCAGTGCATTTCCCCAAGATGCGGCTACCTTCGAAACCACGCCTTGCATTCCACGTTATTTCATTGAATAGTGTCACAAGGTCGGAAAATCCGAGGATATACTGCCGAATCTCAAAACGGAGATCAAAAGGCGTCCGGGGAACTCTCGCAACGGCTGCAGAACAGCTGTACTCGTGCTACTAGCCCCTGTGTGGCAAAAAAGCTGCAGGCTTAGCTTTTGGTGCGAGTTGGACAATATGTGCAGCGCCGTTGATACCCAAGATATAATGCGAGTCTCGGTGAGAGGTTCATATGGTAGTGGGTGCTCCCAATTCCTCCCACAATTTGGAGGCGCTTTCAAGTATAAATGAACGGAAACCCCGGCCAAAGTGGCGCATCTGCACTCCTAAAATCAGCGACTGAAGAGATGGCCCAAGAAACAACGATCAAGACGGAGGAATATAAGGATTACAGACTGCTGGGGGCTCAAGATACGCAGAACTGCGAGCCCATAGTCAATACAGTCGTGTACAAGGGACAGTGTGTTATGTACACAGATGAGGATGCCCAGTTCTTGGTTGGCGTCTTTGCACACCTGCAGAAGATTATATGTGACATGACTCGTAATACGCCTATAAACATGTGTCCGATTCCATTCTGAAGAACGACTACTGTGCCACTTCGGTACCAGCGCGACATACGCATGGCGTATTAGCCCAGCCTCGTAATAGATCTACCGTCGGATGCTGGCAGGGACACCAAGAAAAGGTGTTGTTCGTAGACGGTAGCTGAGCTCATTGTTAAAAGGGATCCGAAGCGGGCGACCAGAGGGCAGGGCGAAAGTCGCAAGAAGAACAGAATATCAAGGCTGGCGTAGCGTATGGACAGAAAGAAAAGGTACCTAGGAGGAGGTATGCAAAGACCTAACAACAATACCTCATGGAACCAGGCAAGGTACCAGGTCACGTGGTCTACAATCTGCTGCTGCCGACTGATTGGTTGGGCTTTCTTAGTAGACCGGGGCCCCCGCTAGGGGTTGCATAACCTATCTATTCCCCCTGAGCTCTAATACCCAACAACCAACAGCTTCAGTACCGATGGGTACCTGGGTATAATCAGATCATAATGCGTTAGTTGCTACTAAACTCGCATTCTAAAGTAAAATGACTGTACTGAGGATGCAACATGTTAGGGTATCACTGTGCTTGGTAAATAGGTCCCTTCTATTACCTGTCTATCAACTTTCCGTACAATCAGATATTAGTGATCACTGATGACTCTCTATTATTCTCTTATCTTACGTAGCTTTACACTTTCTAACACCGCGAGATCAAATCTACAACTACGTACATCTGATTGTAATCAGAATCTAACTATTTTATTCAGCTAGTTATACCTAGTACCACTTTATAGGATTATGACTAAACGAGTAACTACGAACAACGAAATGTAGTCAAGTCTGGCGTTTAAACTCGTTTACAGCTATTCAGCCTATTCTATAGTACTGCAACAAAATATTTGTGACAAGGTTGTTAATTGCATTATATTAATAACTTTACAAGAATACTTATTAATATAGCCCATTATGATGCAAACCTCACGTGCACTTTCTTTTTCCATATATTTAACGCCATGACCCATTCACTGCAAAAACAATTGCTCGTGCCCCAGCTAAGCACAGCTAAACACGAAACTACACAGCAGAGGAACTCACGCTCTTCAGCGGTTCGTCTGTAGTATCGAGGCTGCGCATGTGAATAACATCAGGAGAGGGCCGGTCGAGCCCACGAGCCGAAGAGCTACCATCGGCTCCCCAGCGGCCTTCCCATTCTGGCAGGTTGTTCCAGCTCTGCTTAGATGCTGATTTCATATGGATTTTGCTCGCAATACTTCGAAAGAAACCCCCAGGTGATAAGCTAGCAAAGAGCGGATTATAAGTCGGTAGAGAGGCGCAGACAATTGCAACTAAGAAAGTAGTAGATCAGCATTTTGCCACCGAGGTAGCCGCAAGAAAACGTTGTGTCGGCATAAGAGCTGAGAGCTACTAGCGTATTACTTACCACAACCATCGAAATTAGTCCAGTAGAAGGCTGGGGCGTGATACCCTACAATTAAGAAGAGGTCTAGTTAATCTCGATTTCTTCGATTCACAAGTTGGCTAATACAAAGTGAAATTAGTGAATAATAAATTATAAATATGCTCACATGCGATATCGAATAGCTTTTTCTCCAGGTCTACGTTCACCGCAAAGTAGTAGTAGACTCTCACCGCGCCAATGGCGACAACACTAGCCTACATTAGTCTATGTATCGAGCCAGGGTAACTAGTAGAACCCGTTATGGAATTTGGTGCAATGGCATCCGAAACTGGTCAAAGGGTAGACTCACAGGGATCCTAGTAGGAATATGAAACTGACAGCAAGCCGTTGTTTAAGTGGCATATGTAACTTCCATACGATGGGTTGGGGCGTGGCCAATATGGCAGTATCTATTATCCTTTGGTATCTTTGGCATTAGTAACAATGCCTGAGATCTGTGAAGATGGACTCCAGGAACAATCTGTTGACCGATTGCGCGATAGTCATAAAGTGGAAGTTTGAGGAGAAGGCGAGGGAAGTGGTGTAGAAACCCATCCCAGAATACGTACAGATTTGCTATAGCCATTGCCTGTACCACTGGGGCAGGGCTATAACAAGGGCCCGTTCTTTCCATAGGCGGAAGCAGCGATTGCGAAACGGGTTTGCATTCCAGCAGTACAGCAAGAAAGAAAGAGATCCCCCAGCCATAAATAACTGCTAGTAGTATAGCGCTGATGAGTTTAAAGCGGTCGCCCCGAAATATGCGTCGATATAGGAGGACCAGCGAGGCTTTAATAAGAGTGAAACCGACGATCGATACTAGTTGGCCTAACCATTCGATCTAAGAGAAAGCGAAGCTTAGTTGATGGGTTCTCATGAGTTTAGAGGGTGCGATTTTACCTGCCAAAAGCGTCGAAGCCAGTCACCATACTCGGGCATCCCTTCTGCATTGACAACAACATGCTGGCCAAGGTGTCCGAGATATACCGCTTTTAGAGCTGTTAACAGGATATTACTTGATTCAATAAACATCAAGTGCGCGATGCCCAGTGAGAGGGAGTAGAGCGAGAGAAGAATACAAGACTTACCGAGGACCGTGCATACGCCTAAGCCCAACATAAAAACCTGTGCGCCAAGAGTCAGCTAAAACTTCGAAATTTTATCACGAACGGTTAAATGAAGACATAAAATCAAGTGCGCGTACCAAACCTGCGAGAAGCAGAAAGTCATCATGGGCCAAACTGGCACCTTGCTTGATGCGCGCTAGAAACCTTAACCCAACTGAAATAAAAGCGATGACAGTCAAGACAACAGTTGAAACGGTGATGTACGTAGCGGGGTGAGCCATTGCGTGAAGATGTGGGTGGAGAAAGAGACATCAGTCCAACCTCCGCGGGGGAGTCCCAGAATAAAAGCAGCGAGAATTCGTAGATATCGCGGAGCCCTTTTCGTAAAGTGCAATTGCGGGAGGTGGCTAGAACACAATCTGAAAAAGAATGATTCAAGTTGTTGTGGCTGACAGCATTACGCGTATAAAGGACAGACATACATGCTGTCGCTTCACAGGATTTCCAATTATATTCTAGGTTTGCACAGTGGCACCTCCTAGAACCTCAAGTTTCAGTAGAAATAGGATTGTGGTACTAAGGCGGCAATATCAGGTGAGCTGGGTGTGCCAGAAAAGAGAGGATTCTATGCATACATGGATACTGATCATGCAATTCCTTCCTCGGTACGTGACTTTTGTGGTGTATCAGCTTATGCCTATCATACGGAGTTAGCGATGCAGGCCGTCGCAACATGGGGAGGAAAGAGGTAGCAGTTGGAGGCGGCGTTAGAGCTGGAATACTACTGTGATTATGATGCGACTGTTAGTCGTTAATCTCGAAAAGGCTGCCTTCGGCAGTGAGTAGGAGGGTATCGCTGATCTGACCCTAATGCTACAGTGACTCCAACACCGCCTGCAGGCTCCAGGGTGGAAGTGTGCCATATTATAGAAGACTGATTGGCCCTGGTGTCCGGCTCCGAAGCTTTCCCAACGGACACCCGAGAGGTCTGATGACCAGACCCCAAATATCCCTTGAGAATTTAGGGAAGTAAGCATAGTGGTACATTCACATGCACCTGGTTGCGTTCTCGCGGCAAGTCTCGATACTTCACCCTTTCAAATCGGCAATTAAATTAACTTAAGTTTTCTGCATTTCACACTAATTATGCACTAAGTAATTAAGTGTCATACCTAGGTGCTTTACGTTGGATTCAATTTAAAGAGCGTTATTTCAATACTATAGCCTCGTTGATCCAAAAATGAAATCTTCTTACACAAACGAGTGACCTCTAGAATACCAAGCAGTAGTCGAAATTCAAAACTCAATCCAACTGTTCTCCCCTACGCATATACCACACATGTCCAACGCATTTGACTTTAGACCCAATATGCTACTTTGTGACTTTCTGGACCGCTAGTTGGTATCCTGGTAAACATCTGGATAAATCACACCATCGTCCCCATCTACATCTGTCAGTATTATCACAGTAAAATGTATTTTCTTGATAGTTGCATATAATAGCTTACCTCGCACCTGGACTTCAGCGCCGTCTCCTTCGTCGAGTTAGAAATTATGTGTTAGGAGGATAAGAAGCAAACTTACCAGGAGCAGGGAAAGGTACAGCCAAAGCCACGCAGATCAGAGAAAAGGCGGTGACAATTGTAAGCTTCATCTTGACGCAGTTGTGGTGAATCTAGACGTCTTTCTCAAGATTGTTTGAAGTGGGAGTCTTCGATAGCTAAAGTCGAGAATGTGTAGATGAGTGAATCAAGAAGTCCTCAGAACATGTCGGGGAAAAGCCTATACTTAAGTACATTTTCAAGAGTACCGATGGTAAATTTTGTCTATACTGTCTTTGGCTATTTCGCTGTGGTGGTGTTCCGTTTGCATTACCCAATTACTACTTCTACAAAGTCTTTAGATCCCTGTACAATATGGTCTGTAGGACCATTCATAGGAGGTATGGAACCGGTGGAACTGCAACTGATTCGCGCAGCAGCCGCATTGAAAAGATAACATTGCATATAGAGTTAGCAGCAGACGGAACTATACGAACCAACCCTCGTAAGCGAATGGCTCACCGGTTGACCTGTCTGAACCAGATTAGCTCATGATCTCCTTGAACTGCCCGATTCTACTTCCTCTACGAGAGGAGCTTTCTTTAAGCATATTCTAAAGTCACTGAGCTTTTCGTTCATTGTTCAACGACATAGGCAAGCATAATGACGCATTATACAAGAGTAGATGAAACAACGGAAGAGGCGGATAAGTCATTCCTGTTAACTGGCGAAGATATTGATGATGAATTACATGTTCCTACTCGCAAAGTGTCGTCCTCCAACATACGTCTATTCAGCATTTTGATCCATTTCATCTTCATCTCCGCATACACTGTATTGTTCTTCGTTGTTTGGGTCCGCTATGGGAAAGATAGAGCAACAGCAATATATCGTAAGAACATTGTCACTGCCCAAATCACATCTGCTCACTTTGAAAAGCCCTTCCAGGACTAGAATTCGACTACGTCGCCCAAAAATATATCTACGTCGAGGCATCACCCTTTTCTGGGCCACCAAGCTCATCGGTTGACGAAGCTTGGCACGAGCTTTTAAGGTTTACAACACTGCGAGCATCTGCTTCCGAACTAGAACCAAGCAATCAAACATCTGTTGAGCTCCCCGACGGCGGCTACATGGTATGGTTAGGCGTTTTTCACCAGCTTCATTGCATTGTATGTCTTTTTCCCCTTTTAATTTTTTTTTTTTGGGGACGAAGAGTATTTCAAAATTCTCACCGCACCTTCTATGAACGCGTCAACAGAAAATGCTCCGTCAATTGAGATATCGTGAGCATTACCGCCCGCAAATCCCCGAAGAAGATAGGCCTCATTGGGAGATCCACTTAGGTAAGTCGTCTGAGACCTCCAGAACAAGTGGAAGAGACTCAAACTCTGCAGACCACTGTCTCGATCTCCTACGAAGCGCAACTATGTGCCATGCTGACACAACTTTGACTACGTTTCGATGGACGGATAATCCCAAGCCAATGCTCAATACGAGACGTGTTGATCACAAATGTATTGACTGGGAACGTCTAATGAGATCAATCGAACACAGAGTAGTGGCTAGTGATGAATTGTCTCGTTTGGTGAATCCTATCATGGGCTAAAGATGAGATGGGCATGGAAATATCGTTATGTAATTCTAAGATCGCTATATCTGCATCATGTAGTAAAATTTCATTTCTCCAGTGTCACAGGGAGGTGTAGGAAACCCATATTATTTCTTTTCGAGTTTAACTAGTCGTATCTTAACTGAGCTCAATACTATGCTATGATTATTGATGTTGGTTTGTCCACTGTCTTAATTGCTCCCAGTCTACGCAAGTGTGCTCAACACCAAAACCATGTACGCCATTAACCTTCTTATCGACTTTTTCGAGTGTCGTGTCTCCACTGCACATAATACCTTGGCGGATATAGTCAATACAATGACGCATGTGAGTCATTTGTAGGTGAGCAGGAAGGCTCTCATCAATGAGCCTCTCCCCTCTCGAGGCAGCTTGCTGATTAGCCCAGTAGCCCCCTCTCAGACCATCCTATATCACATTAGCATATATCAGTGATATGCACACTATGATTAAGCGTTCATACTAGACAATGTAGTTGATGGTAAACAGAGAATGTCGACCTGGCAGGCGCAGTTGTAGGATGAACAAAGAAGCCCCCGAGATCAGGGAACATGTCACTCCAGGCGCGGTCTGTATGTTCTGAAGGTGGGTATGCGAAGCTTCGATTATACACAAGCGTCTGGGTTACTGTGCCGACTGTTGCGAAGTAAGTCAAATTTGCGTCCTATAGCGACCAAACGGAGAGCATTGGGAGACTTGCAGTCTGCCGCCCAAGCGCTAGATGAAGCCATACGGAATCCCCATAGAAATCCAAGGAGTAGGGAAATCAAAATGGTTAAAATGTAAGCAGTAGTTTGAGAAGCAGAGAAAGGAAATTGATATAAGACTCGTGGCCATCTGCTGATTGAGCCTGGAATCAAGATGTATGAACCTTTCTGCGACGACGACGACATGGTAAAACGCATAAGTATGAGTGAAGCTTTCTCTGGCAAGTTTGGGATCATTCAAGATGACGTTCCATTAAGGCACCTTTGTGCTATCGTAGATACAGATACGTCTCGGTTCATGTGCGAGGTATGATAGGGGTATGCCGAAGATTTTGCTCTGGTCACTGCTCTTCGGCACACTCGGGATGTCGGGCATATCCGATTTTGAGGGAGGGATATATCACCAACACGAGAAGCCGGTCCATGCAATGCTACAAACTCCTATACATGACTTGATAACTGCTCAGATACCTATAGCAGGTACCTGCTCTGGGGTTGATGGCAATATGTTCATTGAGCCCTCCTGTAGGCTGTACCTGTAAATCCATTCGCAGAGATACGGGTTGCAGGATGAATGTGCCGCCCAAATATCAGAGCTGCCTGTTGTCGCCATGCAAGGCGGGACTAACAGAGGTAAATACATATTTACGATGTAACTCTATACCTGCATAATATCGTTTGTTGGGGAATAAATTTACTATTGCGACCTTTACGTATAAATTCGCCGCTAATGATTCGATCATGATGAGGATTCGAAGGATGCAGATGCATGGACGGGTGTTCAACAACCGGCTGACCACCCTTGCTTAGTAGGACCAGACGTTTCGCTTTCTCTTTATTGCCCGTCATGATTCGAACTTGTCGGGAATGGCGATGCAGCGACTTGAAAGATTTCGATGCATACAGAATGAAACCTTACCTTTTTTATCACCCGCTCCTCAATACCAGACACATAGAGAGTTGAAGGGAAATTTGCACTATTATAGTTGAAGGATTGTCGGGGGTTGCAATGCGTTCGTGGTATTGCAGTAACCCCCTCTACCATTATCATAACCAGACTATTAATGTTCGGTTGTACCTACGGCGGCGAGAAAGGCTGCATTTTCCTTGCAGCCTATAAAATGCATGTCCAATAACACCACCTAATAATATCGACACTAACTTGTAGGACTGTGATGCAGCTGCAGATGCACCTGCCAGAACCAACTAGACAAGACCAACAGATCAGCAAAAGACCTACATCGTCCCTCCAAAGTCAACTATGGCTATTGCGACGCTGGATGCTTGTTCATACCAACGTGCAAATCTCATCCAATTATATCTAAAATCGATTGACATTCCTACTCGCGCTTATTACCCCTCTCGTGGGGGCTATTGGTGCGACACGCCGCTTTAAGACCCCAATGATTATGAATATCAGCATATGTAATTCTTCCCGATATCCTTTTACGCAGTACTGAAATAGGGGTAAAGCGAAGACCCGGATAGTTGGATTTAGAGTACACCTCTAGTCAAAGCCGAAGCTGCCGATTGTTTCTTCCATCCTAACTATCTACACCATTCGCGCGTCACAGCTTCACCATGTCAGCTCCACGTATTGTTGAATTGGCCCAGCGTATCGCCGCCAACACGGCGAAAGTGAGTGAGTACTTGACCGCCAATGATCTTCCGCAGCCATCATTCGACTTAGACACTCCTCCCAATGGGCCAATGCCAAAGGACGCGGCTCCAGAAATCATAGAATTGCATCAATCCGTGCTTGATGACACTGCCGAGTTACAGCATCTCATGTTAGGGCCAAGAGATTATCTAGTATCTGGTTTCCCTGTAAGTTAGGGTATAAGTTGTCGCTCGGATATTGTTGAGTATCTGATTTCCAACATGATTCTGTATACAGCATAATGTTCTCCTTCCACAACAAGCAGTTACGCGGTTCGGTCTAGCCCGAAGCCTGCCTATTGATGGTGAAACAACCTTCGCGGAAATGGCTGCTTCATCTGGCCTGGCTGAAAGCGACATCCGTAAGTTGATACGTTACGCAGTATCTCAGAGAATTTTTGAAGAACCCCGCCCTGGAGTGATAAAGCACAGCGCCGCATCACGCCTACTGGCCGAAGATGCCGGAGTCCATGATTATGTCGCAACCTGCTCAGACGAACTCTGGCAGGCGGCAGCGCAAACCTGCAATGCCATGGCTCGGTTTCCCGGCTCTGGGGAGCCAACTCAGACTGTACGTGTTCTAGGAATGAGGTACCGGAGTGGTTTGATACGTATATTAAACATGATCTTCAACAGGGCTTCTCCCTAGCTAACAATACCGACAAATCCATGTACGAATTTCTGTCGGGTTATCCAGAGCGCTCTGGCCGGTTCGCGAACATGATGCGTGGATTCACCAGTGGAAAGGTGTTCGACCTCAAGTATGTTACGGACTTTTACCCCTGGGAAGAGCATAGCGGTGGCACTGTAGTCGATGTACGTTTATCCTCCAAAGCTAGCTTACTATATATCTGACTTTTATAGGTTGGTGGCTCACAAGGCTTCGTCTGTGTGGCTCTTGCTCGCAAGTATGCCTCGATGTCGTTCGTAGTGCAGGATCTTGAACCAGTCATTATGGACGCTAAGGAAAACGTGCCTTCGGATGTTGCTAGCAGGGTATCATTCATGGTCCACAACTTTTTTAAACCCCAGCCAGTATCCGGGGCAGACGTTTATTTCTTCAGGTGGATATTTCATAACTGGTCAGACAAATACTGCATTGAAATTCTGAGAAACCTTATCCCTGCTTTGAAGGGGGGAGCTAAGGTTATCATTAGCGATGCAGTTCTCCCGGGACCAGGTGAAGTACCAAGGAAGCTGGAAGCCCAGATGAGATCCTTCGATCTGGTAATGACCGCGATTCAAAACGCAAAGGAGAGAGAACTGAGTGATTGGGCTGCGTTGTTTCGAAACGCAGACGAAAGGTTCGAGTTTCAGGGGGCTACTCGTCCGCCTGGCTCCAATCACTCTATAATAGTGGCGGTGTGGAGAGGTTCTGGAGAGATTGCATCGTCAGAAAAATAAAGACTAGCTGAGATCTACTTGATGGCTATATATTTCCTTTGTAGGGTACGAATAAGTTCATAGAACCTAATATCGTGAAGGTCAAGAGAATACTATAAAGTCCTAGTGTTCAAGAAATAACCCCCCTACCAGCAACGCTAATTTTGTAGAGCTTCTAAGTGGAAACTACGGTTAGGGGCTTTCCGAAACGCTAATCCTCCAGAGCTCAGGGGCAAGGACTCTTAATGTAGATATGGAAACACCTGTGGAGAGAGGCTTAGTAATTGGAGTCTTGATAAATGTGTTTTTAAGAGTAGTCGAGTCTAATATTTGAGGCTTAATAGAATGGAATCTGCTCACGAACGAGATTATCTTACCTAGTCGAGAACTTAAGTAGCCACCCTCTTGTAGCAGCTGCTGGTTTAAGATTAGGATTGCACCCTCAAAGAAGACAAGGCTGTTTATTGTCATCCCTGACCAGGTAAGTATCGCCTATTCTAACGGGTTCGTTAGCCATACGGCTACTTCTACCCCTGTGGCGGGTGATTAGTTGTAAATCGTTTAAATCGACAGCAAATATTTTTCGATCTCTCTTGCCCCGCGGCTTACATACGTCATTTATATCGGCAATAACTGAATCATCGCTTTTGTACTCTTGAGGGAAAGTAGCTACTTGTTTGCTAAGCAAAGGCGACTACATTGTGGGGGACCCTCACTACTACGCATTGATCATAACTGCAACATCATATCATTTTGTGGGCATGGTCTAAAGGTGCCGCCCCCTAACTACTCCTTCAATACGGCTCGCGGATCGCACAGATCCCACACCAGTCGCAATCTGGGCTACACTGTGTGTGGTCGGGCCCAAAGATTTGGTATTCTAATTCCCACAGGGGATTATAGTACCGTCTCAGAGGACTGTATGCGCGTGACCCGGAGGATGTGTTCCCTTGTCGCTTTTTCCCTTTCTTATTGCCGTTCTTCTTTTTCTTCTGCGGTTGACACATGGACTGCTTTTGCCCTGAAACTGTCGTCGGCCTAATGTCGATAGAAGGGGCTGTTTCGGTAGCTGCCACTAGGTTTGACCAAGCATTATTCCGCGGGTGTTCGGTAGCAAGAGTCGGGACACTAGTGTTCGGGGCAGACTAGATCGTGTCGTCAGCCTGTCATTCATCATGGTAGTAGATAGCTAAGCTACCGCATGGCCGGTACCTACCATTTCCCCTTGGCTACGCTGATGATGACGAGGCGAGTCCCTCCGGTGCTGTGCTAATGCATCGTCAGTAGCGAAACGCCGATTGCAGTCACAAGCTAGTTGACGTGTAGCATTCGTCATATTAGTATAACGAGATGAACAACACACGAAGCAAAGAAACCTATCTATGTCTAAGGTGGGAATTGAGTTGATAGCTGGGACTGTAACCGATGATGAAACCTAATAGACTCGAGAGTACTATTATGTTTCGCACCCCGCGTCTTACATCCAATCACAGCTACCACTATAGATGTATATGGGGAAGACGGCAAGATAAGGTGCGAGAGGCGTGATGCACACGCCCCGTATTCGCCTATCACGTTTCGATTATCAGGCAACAATAATGAAATATGTATTCATATGTGATAAATCAATATGAGTATAAATAATCAGAAACCAATATAATTAAAGTCTGGCGATGGTAAACAAACAGTTCATTGAGTTTATAAGCCTATAGGACCGATCGATCACAAACAGGTAACATCTAAGTTGATCGGGGGTCTCAGCTTTCAAGGGTAGATGGATAAGCATACGTGAAAAGGGACGAAAACAAAGAAGAAAAGGGAACAAAAGCAAAACAAAGCATGATTCCGCCCGGACTTGAACCGGAGACCTTCAGTGTGTGAGACTGACGTGATAACCAACTACACCACGAAACCAAACATACGTGATACCAAATCAGTTGGCATAGTGTTCAATCGTAGATTCCTTATTGGGTTTTGTTTAGTTAAAAGATAGGATTATTTTATATGCGCCCTACTTAGAAATGTAAGAAACGTTGGTATTGAATCGAGCCAGATGAACGCGTTTACAAGAGGCTCTTGCTTCTAGGAGATAGGTAGGTCGTTCCGGTATATCCTAGAGCAACTAGATAGTCAGGATTTAGGGAATATCTCGATAAATTTCCCGCAACTTATGGGATAATTTTCGGATAATCAGTCTAGCAGTCTCCATACTTATCTCTTTCGCATATACTAACTTGCTTATTTGGTGACTGAGCTAGCCCCCTTTTCCTACTACTCTGCTTCACTATGGAACACGCCATGGGTGCGAGATAACATAAGCAATCGACTTGCAAAACAATCTGCACGCCACATCTCAGTCACGCTATCGTATGCTGAATAGTTCACGACGGCTATAGCCTAAGTTGTTACATGTCGGCCATGGAAACCTATTTGCAGGTGCCTAGGTTATTAGATGAGATATTAGATAATAGATAGAAATGTAAAGAAGACGAGGGCTCCATACCTCCACTCGTTTCACACGTCACCGCTTCACAGTGTGCGCCGTTACACTGGATTGCTTTTATTTCTGCGACTCTGTATGGCATCGTTGTGGCGTGCGGTGGTCAATGCGGTTACACGGACTGAGTCCCCAACCCCACGGCGGTTAACGTCTAGCCAATCCTCCTATGAGATTTCTTACCACCCAACAGGTATTCAAGACACAGCTTCAACAAACATTACTTGACCCCTTATTGTCATACCTCTTGTCCCTTACCTCTACCTTTCCCTTCGCCACGATGGCTAGCAATGGCGGACAGCCGAAATCGAAAACGGCCGCGTGTAGACGAGAGCGTCCCGCGAAACAGCAACAATCACAACAAGAAGGCCAAATTAAGCGTCCGGTCAAATTTCCCGCCAGAATTTTGGGATGAACTCTCCGAGATCCCCCTTACTGGTCGTGCACTGCGAGAACTCGATCGACGAATATACAATCTCCGCCGCAGCTCCTCACATCGCAGGAAGAGGCATTCTCAGGTACCCTGGCCAAGTTTGCGAGATGCGGCGGTCCCAATATTGTTGATCTTCGAGGTGTAGGGTTCTTTCTCCCATAACAGATTCACATTTCACTAACGTATGTATCAAGTGTCCACCACCGACGCCGGCTGCAACATTTGCATCATCATTCACTGAAAGTACCGAGATGGCTCAAAAGACCACGTCGTCGTCCTCCCGGGGCCCTGAGTTCGAAAAACATCTCGCTGGTCATAGCGTATACTTTCATAATAGGAGGTCATCGGCTCTAAACATACGGGATATACGTAGCAGGTTGCAGCAGCCTCAGTCATCGTTAGCGTTATCTCGCTTTTCCGAAGAGGACTTCGAGGCCTTTGAACGTACCAACAATACAATCGCCAATGAGGATGATTTAATGATTGATGTTCTACCTGTGATGTGCGGAACCAATAAAATTCTAAGTAAAAGGAATTTGTTGTTCACTGAGTTAAAGCCTATCACAAACGAGTCTGCGTCAAAGCCAAAACCAGACGTTTTTGATGGGGCTCATCCCGATGACATCGACAAGCGGATCCGGAGTGATGAGGATATCTACCCCTTGATTATCCCCACGAAATACTTGCACGCCCCTGTTGCTCCAAACTTTTTCATCGAGGTGAAAGGTCAGTCTGGTGATCCAGCTGTCTTGAAGCGGCAGGCTTGCTATGATGGAGCGTACGGAGCTCGTGCCATGCATTGTTTGCAGAACTACGGGAGAGCGAAGCCCCTGTATGATGGGAATGCCTACACTTTTAGCGCGATTTACCACCCCGGGATGAGCATGCTTGCGTTCTACGTGCACCATGTCACCGCGCCGGCTATTTCTGGTGACAAGGTAGAGTACCACATGACTCAAGTCGCCGGTTACTACCTAACGAATAACCGTCAAGGCCTTATCGACGCTTTTACTGCATTCAGGAATCTAAGGGACATGGCACGAGAATTCCGAGATAGTTTTATCAAGGCCGCCAACGCCCACGCTGAGAATGACGTAGTAGATAAACCTCATCCTCCAAGGAAGAGAAAATCTCGATCATCAAAGGCTCCAGCTAAGAAGGGCAAACAAATCTGCGAGCCTCCCCGGCGGAAAAGTAGAAGGACATCCCAAAAGAAACCAGTCGAGGTTTCCTTGGAGAATCAAGCGTAGAGGTGGATGGTGGTGGTCTTTGATGTGTCTGCGTATCTTAATTTGTTTCCTTTTCTTCTTCCCCTTTTCCTTTTTCTTACTAGTCTTTGTGTGTCTATTTAAAGTAGATAGCATTTGTAACATTATCTAGAAATGCGAAATCAGCTAAAGATAGAGTTCAGGGGTATCGAGTAATTCGTATAGGGTCTATAGAAAGCCAGGAATAACTAATACTAGTAGATATTGTTTGATGGATGGCTTCGGAACTTATTATTCTAAGCGGCACAAATGATAGACATGGTAGTGGGCGCAAGGTAGTCATTGCCGGCGGAAATGACGAATAGGGGGTGCCAAGAATTCAGCACTTCCGTTTTTTCCTAACCCCGCGACCTAAGTTAGTAGAGTCGAGGACCCGATGGTGTTACGGACGGTCCCGTCCAGGGCCGCACGGCTAGGCCTACCGCTCTGCCACATTGAGTCGGCGGAGGCCATGGGCCGAGGGCTTGGTCCTGCAACTCTAGATGCCTTAAGCAACTTACCTTTTCGACTGGTGGCCATTTAGCATTTTTTGTTTCCTCAAGCTCCCCTCAACCCCTGAGTCTTGTGCTGGGCTAGCGAATGAGTACACCCACTGTCACCTAGGTCTTCCAACGTGGTTCCCTCACTATTGCTACCCAATAAACCGTAGGAGTTATTACGATGTAGTCATGTAGGCCGGCATTCTGGTACCATTGTACTCCTTGCAGAACCTTCCAATGTTATCATGGCTAAGGCTAGCACTTCGCCTTAGAGATCTTCTATATTGAGTAAAATAATCGCTATGACTTTCTCGGCTTTGCAGTTGCCGGCGAGGATCTTACTCTGTAGTCACATTATGTAGATACATACCCCCTTTGGGCTCGCCTTTCGGGAGGGAATGTCGTTCTGGGGATGCAGTCAGCTTGAACTGTCAGCAGCCTTGATGTCAGGGACTATGTAGCACTCTTACATGCACCTATTAAGCTTTGTATGTATATTCAGACTATCTCCCCTGCACCTAAAAGTTGCCAGGCCAGGGACCAATTGACCGATACATATTATGGCTACTGACCCCCTTCTATCTACCTACTACGTGACTACGTAGGCTATCCAATCACTCTAAGGGAAAATACTATAACACAAGGCGTTTAGGACTATCGACCCTAACGGGGCCTTTTCTAGCCATATAATGCCACCCGATGATGGAGAGGTCGTCACAACCTTTCACATAATAGAGCAGACTCTGAGGCTCTACAAGCTGCTGGTAGGGGAGCGGACGCTGTCCATTACGGACAAAGGCTTCCTCGCTTTCGAGCCTAAGACGATGCGACAAGATGACCAGATCTATCGGATCAAGAAGGTCTCAGTTCCGATGGCCTCGAGCCCCAAGCACGGACATGGGAATCAGAGTTCCAAGGGGTGGGACCTACGTTCCTGTTCGATTGTATGGACCGGCCAGGTGACTTCCGGGGCGATTTCACAGCGACCATCTTGGTTTGATCGATAATAATTTTACGTATAAGGCGGGTCACAAATCGGTAAGGCGATGGGATTATAATTATATACGCCTTTAACTTCAATTGAATAAAAGAAAGGAAGGAAAGGGAGAAAGGCAAAGCCCGTCCGGGCCTAAGTAGGTGCTCGAGAGCCTTAGGCTGACTCGTCGCGACTTCAGAGTAGCGCTAAGGCATATGTAGACGGATAAGTCTTAAGAAAATTACATATTATTGTTATAGCTATAACTATGGCGCTTCCAAATCCACAAAAATTCAATCCCACAGCCATATTAAGTCAAGACCGACTCTCCCATGCACAAGTCATAGCTCTTCCGCCATTGAGATTACACGTTAGACGAAGGCTCTTCATGGCCGTCACGACTCCCTAATGCGATTCGTTAATCATCTGGTTACTCATTAGTGCGCCGTACTAACTTTGGAAATTTGCTGGCTCGTCGCACCATAGTTGACCTAGCTAGGTATTAGTTATCGACTATGCGGCTCATATCTCTTCTCTGCGTTACGTGCATTAAGGACGTCGTTTAAGAACTTGTTGTCGCTGGTGAACTGGTTATTGCTACCGATCGTGTTTCCGCTTCCGTTGTTATTTCCGTTGTCGTTTCCGTTGTCGTTTCCATTGTTGTTTCCGTTATCGCTTCCTAATGAAGGATTGTTCTCATTTCCTGTCATTATCAGTTAGGCTCTCTATAACCCGTCGCACGTGTCTACGCGAGACGTACCATTTCCAATATCATTAAAGGAGTTTTCAAGATCAGGTATTCCACTGTCCTTTTGTGCAAATGGGGCCGCTGCGACGATCACGGCCAGGAGGGAGGTGACAAGAGCTCTGACCTGCATTTTCAGGAACTTTGTGTATATACTTCGAAGGGAGAAAAAGGCTGCTACGACTTTTACTGAAATAGACGCAGATAGCTGAGGATAGCAATCATTTAAGACAGCAGCGATGAGACGATTGGTTTTTATGCCTACTTTTTAACGAGACGTCTATATGCCATTCTAGGCATCTTTATAGCCAGCTTAGCAAGCATTTCACACTGGCCTGAATGAGCATCATTATTTCGGGTACAGATACAGTTGCATGCAATCCATGGTTAGCCAAAGGGAACTAACCTTATTCATCTTACTATTTCGTGCAAAAGGGTCCTGAGCAGTACCCGAAGCATCAACACATGCATGCCGTATAGCACTAGGGAGTGGGCCACCCCAAAAAGGAATTCCCCGACTGTAAATAGACATCCATCCGCAGCGCAGATCGCACCTAGGTTAGGTGAGTTAGATCTGCCTTATAGACTATTCGCATCTAATCTAGCTAGCGTTAGGTCTAGGATATGCCTAGAATATCACAGCAGCAATAATACAGTAGTTGAAATCTTACTTGTATTTAATATTCCTATTAATTACCTTCTACTGTCTACTTTTCATTGGCTCATATGTCCTATAACTTAAACACATAGTCGAGGTCTTAATCTTGCATCCAAATGTTGAACTGTTGGTATGGAAGCTTCCAAGACTGGAGGTTCCGGCATCTAAAATTGGAGTTCTCTATACCACGTTTGCCTTAAAAGGCGGAAACCTTTATGAGCCTACAGGCTATGGTGGGTACACGAAGTGGCCCACATGCAACTAAATGGAACTGACCACAATGACAAACATAACAAATGTGTATATAGGTGGCAGTACTGGCAGTACTAGCTGACCTTCTTTTTTCTTTGTTTTTAGTAGATTATTTTCTCTTAATGTTAAGGTATAGTTAGGTCTTAAACTATATTGCTTATATTATAACTATAATAATAAACAAATAAATATTACTTGTAAGGTCGGTTTTACAACTGCCGGCTGCCTTTGGACTTAGTCCCTACTACGTCTCTGTCCCATTTCATTGAAAATACGCCGGGGTTGTAGTGGCTAAGCAGCCGCTAAGCCCCTGTCCAATGCTTGTATCCGGAATCCTGGCGCTATACCTACTTGATTTGGCCCCAGCCCCGCAAATACGATTACCCCTGAAATACTTATATGGCATTCTTTGGCCACTATAACTTTACCGAATTCGCCCTGTAAGGAAGAGTTCTAGAAGGGTTTGTCAAGCTAGATTTCTCACGCACTTGCTTTATTTCAGGGGCACTGCAGCTTTTCATTGCATAAACCCGAAAAGATTGAAGCAGAGATCTTTTATTTAATCCTTTTCCCTATATTCTTGGCTTCTCATATCCCTTATGTAAACCGTGACCGTCAACTTATCGCTTTCCCTGGTCTTGCAATACTTGTCGTGCAATGCTACGCCGTCAGCACACTAAATCTAGAAACGGCTGTTCTGAATGCAAACGACGTCACGTCAGGGTACGTCTGTGTTGTGGTGTTGGCAACATCGTGTTTGGTCCATAACTGACGACGGCCATCCGTTTCGGCAGTGTGATGAACAAAGGCCCTCCTGTACCAATTGCATCAAGGCTAAACGCAAGTGTGAATATATATTCAAACGTTATGTGTTGGTGGTAAATGCCTAAATCCTGTTCACCTGATACTCTAAGCTGACCCAACCCACTAAAAGAAAGAAAGCATCAGCGCAAGCAACTCCCCATTATTGACACCAGTCGAAGGGTTCTCGAGACGCTTCTCGCTGGCTGGGGGGTCGAGTACTCAAAATGGCAACGGTTCAAATACACGATCCGATGCTGACATAAACATGCAACATATGCTGTTGCTAGCTCATTTCTCCTTTTTTATATACGTTCCCGAAACCCAGCGCACTTTGAGCGAGGCGGCCACCAATCTGGTTCTGCAATCGGCTCTCGGCGCCTATGTACGAAGTTTTGGCTATCTCGGCACGTCACTTGTCTACTATCGACTCTGACGACTTTAAAGATTACTACCGCCTGTCCATTGAGCTCCAGACAAAAGCACTTGCCCTATACAATGTGGATGCGAGCTGTGTGGATGAACAGAGCTGCGTCGCCAGCTTGTTATTCTCCCCCATCTTAGCGCGCCATATCCTTCTCGACGTTTTAGCCATTCGCCACCTCAATTTTGCCGCTTTCCTCAGTCGCTTTGTACAGTGCATTCGGATTCATCATGGGAAAAAGGCCATTACATACAGCAAATGGTCGATCCTCAAGAAGTCGGAGCTCGGTCCGCTAATTGCTCAGGGTTTTGATTCAAGCGAAGGACAATATGCGGTTCATCTAAACGAGGAATTCGACAACCTTCTGTCTCATGCTGCACGCAACAACCCTGAATCTGAATTTGTATATCGCACGGCACTTGGACTCTTAGAGGCGGGCTTTGAGGACTTGAGGAAACCCGAACGGAATCGATATGGTCTGCGCTTGATGTTCTCGTGGATTACGTTAGTTCCACATGGGTATATCGATCTCCTAGAACAACACCGACAGGAAGCAATCGCGATCCTGGGTCGTTACGCTATCTTGCTTCATTTTGGCCAATTCCTATGGCAGATTAGGGACGCAGGGCCGCGTCTTCTGGATATGGTACTCACGTTTTTAGGTAAAGGTTGGGAAGCGTGGCTTAAGTTCCCGAGTGATCTTCCAGTACAGAACGGAGCGGCTCCGGGCCTCTGAGAATATCAAGCTACAGCTGCCCATTCTTCATTCACAAACATCGCACTGTTTGACCGCTTTTGCTCCATCGCAGCGCTTTCGCTAATGTATCACGGCATACTGGCGTAAACTTTAATCAACTGATAAGGCTGGATCTGAACCTGTCCTATAATCCCGTTCACTGACTCCCCGAACCCAGCAGCTCTTATGACGTCAAACGGGATAGGGGGGAATACACCGAGTGTCATGAGATCATCCCAGACTAATGCAACCGAGTTCACAAGCGTTGTCGAAACCTTAATGAGAATGGTGTTGGTGCCGTCCGTGAGATAGTCCGTCACGTCGGCCTTGGGATTTGCGATGTCGAGAGCAGGAAGTGACCTGCCATTAATCGAGGCTGTGACACCGTGGACGAGCGGCGGTATGGCCAGTATTGCCCCCGTCTGGTCATCGCTCGTCTCCCACGAGAACTCGGCCACGTAGTAACCGACCCCCGACGCAGATGCGAGATTTAGCTCAGCCCAGGACGACAGCGTCGGTCCCGGAACGTCCGCTGTCACATTGATCTTCTGGGACTCTACGTCGAAGAGATCTATCGGGGGCAACCACTGCTCTACCGTCACCCTCCAGTCAGTCACATTAAACGGTGAGACGCTAGCATTCGGCGTTGACAGGTTCCACTTGGTAGATAGGGCCACCGGCGGCGTGGTATCGGAATCCCTCGTCTTCATCAGCACGCTCCTGGAAGACTCTTCGTAGTATAATCCCAGCAACGGTGAGAGGCTTGGAACATGTTCCGGCCTCGTGTCAGAGACGAGATTAGAGAACAGGACCACGGTTGTCTCGGCCTTCTCAAGTACGAAGGGTATCTCGGTCGTTCCAGAGCTATTGTCGACGACATATTGGAGAATCGGCGTGCGCTCGCCCGTCCAACAATTGAGGAGATAGGGTGCCTTGGTGGTCTCAAAGGTGATGGTCCCAGTGCTATAGTCGCCATCGTTGTAGATGAAAATGTATGACTCATAATCATCTCTCCATACTGTGTACCGTGCACCATCAGACGCGATCTGAGCTCTTGGTTTGATCCCAATATCACCAAGAACCTTCCTGGGTGGTCCGTTAGCAACTTGGTATACATTCCCGAGAGCGGTGATCCGCTGCCATGTGCTCCGTGCTTCTGTTAGCCTAGTCTCATTATTGGTAGTGTAAGTGGATGGGATGGCGCCGGGTATGATGAGCTGGAGACCAGCCTCAGCGTAAGTCTCGAGATCCTCTACGCCTTGTGTTGTAAGAGTATCATTCTCCCACACTATCAATGCCTTGAACCGCTGTCGATTCGGGGGCAGCACACCATGCGCGACATATGCGTCGTCAAGGGCAAAATTCTCGGGCGATAAGTGATTGTATGTATAACCCAGCTTGGCCAAGTCATCAGGCGTGTAAAGCGTGTAAGGGTATGCGCTTTGAGCCGTCATCTTGTCCCAAAACGCGATATCAACCCTCGGGACGCCGGTTTGGAGAACAACCTGAATCCGGGCCAAGTACTTGTTGGCCTGCTCGTAGCCTACGTCCCAGGCAGGCTGGTGGCGGGAGTGTTGCCCGCCGAAGAGGTACTGGAAAGTCGTGTAGCCCGGCCACGTCGTATTCCCGAAACCGTAAGAGTATGGAGCCCTGTGGATAACAACCTGGTTAACACCAGCAACGTACGCGCGCTTGGCGTCTTTCAAGAGATCTGCCCATGATTGAGCGTAGCTTCGCCAATAATCCCCCCCCTCCCCCCCCCCCAGCTCGATAGAGATTATGGGCTTGGCCGCCAGGTTTGCCGCACCACAAAATTGTCGAAATCGGTCTATGTTATTGTCGAATGCCAAAGTTTCAGTTTCGGGGATGTCTACCTCGGGGATCGGTTGCGGCATGTCGACTGGCAGGTTATATCCCACTTGATGACGATACTGAAGGCCTAGACAATTGGTCCAGTATTGCATGCTGCTCACATACTCTGTTATAAGTGATGACATAGTGAACCGGTAGTCGGTGACAAATTGAGTCCCATGATCCTCGGAATCACTGATGAACTGGATCGGGCCACCACCTTGTGCTAGGTCGCCTTCATTACCCGACAATAGCGGAAGGTACTTGACCATGGAATACTAGATATGACCGTTAGTCAATGCTTCTATGGGTATGCATTAACGCGCTTACCCCATGTTGTCGCTGGAAGATGTATGGCAGATCTGGTGTCCAATATGTGTTGGCGGGGATTTCGACGCTGTCTTCGAAAATGGCGCCACCCACATCTATGAGAAGCCCTTTGATACTATCCACCATGATATACTCATCAACAAAATTTGTGATGACTTCCGCTCCAGCCCCGGGAAAAATGATCTACCGCGAAGGATCCGTTCTGAAGTAAATCTTGAGGAATCTCGGTCGATGCAATACAAGCCCGCTCGTAAGAGTGTCGGGCGTAAGATGCATAAATCAAGAACTGGACTTGCTCATCTTCCAGCTGTGTCACGGTCGCTGTTATCGAGCCATCCTCCTCCACCAAGTCAGTGATATCTGTGAGTGATTCTGCAGACATTATATATTGGGTGTAATTGTACAAGAGCGGCATGCCGAAGATTCCACCAAAGTAGTCGCTGTGATTCGTGGCGTCGTACACGGCAAATGTCACAGCAGACACCAGATCACCAACACCCCACCCAGGTAACAGACCAGAGTAGGTGCCGTTTGCGATTGATGCATTGTAGAATAATAGCTGTTCCTCTCTAAGCACACAGACTACGATTGGTTTGGGAGAATCTTCTTACCACGTCCCAGGTGAGACCTGGATTGTCAGCTTCAGCCGGCACTCCTTGACCAGACTGGAGGCCGAGAGTATAATCCATAATTAAATCATTATCCTTGTGTGCCTGAAGCGCCGTCTGCAGGATATCGAGATAGGCCGCAGTACCGAAACCGTAAATATTCCAATCAGTGGCCGCTAGCCCCTTCAAAGGCAGTCAGTAGGTGATTATCTAGATCAGGCTTCAGCTGACATGTTGTACCTAGCCGCCTCCATAGCTGTAATAGCTATTGAACTCAACTCCTGTCAGGGACAAGGGTTGCTGGAGGGTAGAAGTGACCTAGTAGGGTGGTCATAGCTTATGTATTGTCTATATAATGGTTGGGTTTCCCCCTAAATCTAGAGAGGAGACCTAGGAATCAATAATATTTGAGCCCTACCCCTATATTTACACTCACCAGTGACCTACTAGTGACCTAACTTCACTCTGGATACCAAATACCCTGACAACTCCTCCGGCGCCGCGCTGCCCAAGCTGAGCGATGTCTGCAGCGACATTCCCTGGAGGTACGCTAGCATCTGGCAACCTTGAAGGAAATTTTAGCAACTCAACTCATTTAGGATTCTTCCCCCTTACCAGTATCTGTATTTCGGTCGATATATCGCTGGCGGGTTAACGAATGTCTCAAATACAGACTGATCCCGATCGTTGTTTCTGCGATCTCTCTCCACCAAAAGTGTCGCTGAGGTGCGGATGCAGAAACACCACGCCGTTAGGAACAAGATTAGATATGCCATCGGAATGTCTTGCAGTAGTTAGCGCTATAGAGTTGGCAGTCCTATGTTCTACTTGAGGCAAAAACCCTTGAAAGGTCTAGCAGCTTTTAAGCAAAACTATCTTGTAACCTAGATAATTGGAGAACATAGTATACTCTCCTAGTCTTAATTACATCATGCTCAATATAATAATAAGGATATACTAATTGTAGCAAGGATTCCATGATTGCAGGCTTGGTAGTCCTGTATATTGTTGTAGTTGGTTGGTTGTAGAAGAGATGGAGGACTAACTCTGTGACTACCGTATACCCATAGTGGATCCATGCCCTGTGGGCTCAGGTGACACTAATACATAGGAGGCATGGCGCCCGGATAGTCCATAATTCACATATACTACCTAGTAGCTAGTGCCGGACACAGGCAAGAATACGGTGATGTAGGGACCTTATCCCTTCAACGCTGCTGCTCAGGGATATACACCAATCTAAGTGCGTGATTATACCTTAGCCTAGCTTGGTTTGTGTCTATTACCGCCTATGTAGGAGAGTCTTACGGTTTATATGTGCCTCGAGAAGAACCCTAGACAATAGAACCACCTATCCAAATAATGAATGCGCTTAGAACATAACATTCTTTGCACCCTTGGACGCTGAGCACAAATCATGTTAGTCGTGTGATTGCTCCAGTTGACCCGCTTCACTTCCTGCCTGTCAATGCGAAATACGAGCCATCCTACGTTGGCCGAGTCTCTCCACTACGTTGGCCAGAAACCCACTTAGCTGCATGCTAGTTCAGCCACCACCCAAGGGCATTTTTCA